>JWIU01000098.1:578271-732823 GCA_000966885.1 Xylaria sp. JS573 | reverse complement strand
AATAATTTAATATATTTATTAATTTTATTATTTATAAAATATAAATTATTAAATAAATTAATAATATTAAATTATAATTAATAATTATTAATAATTTAATTTATTATTAATAATTTTTAAAATAAAATAATAATAAAAAATTTAAATTAAATTAAATTAATTATTAATAATTTAATTAAATTTATAATTTTTTTACATTAAAATTTATTATATAAAAAATTTTTAAATTAATAATATTATAAATATTATAAAAAACAATTTAAAATATTTTAAAATAATAATTAAAATCCCAAAATAACTTATTTAAAAAAAGAAAATTATTTAATTATTTAAGCAACAATAAAGTTATTTAAGCAACAATAAAGTCATTTAAGTTAATTTAAGCGACAACGAGGTCAAAATGACGTATTACAGCTGCGGTAGCAGCGACCCTCAGGCCCATAATATATCGGACGGGTTACATAATCGACAAGGTTAATTATGTGGGGCTTTATGTATCTTTGCCACCTTGCCGTAGCAGATTCGGTGGTGACTGAGGCGGGGCCTAATACTCTACCGAGAGCTGACAGTTTGAGGAGATATTACCTAATCTAGAAGAGCTCTACGGTAGCGACTTTAAAATGGCTGTCCTCGATATCGTCGAAGTCTATCCCATCGACGGCTGAGATGAGTGGACGAAATCCAGGAGTCTGGAGCCTTTTGCCGCTGTTATCAATCAGTGTCGAGGCTAAAGGAATGTGATCTACTGTTGCTTAATCAGTGGGCTCGTCCGAGACGCTCATGGACTCATTCTTGGGTCGGCTAGGTATGATGATCATGGGGATGAAGAAGGACGACGGCTCGTTTGGCTGCGCGCTCCAACCTCAGCCCTCTCGTCATGCAGGGACTTCGCGTGTGTAGTATTTAACTTGTTACTGAATCTTGATCACAGGCCCTACGTGCCTATGGTATACCTACCTACCCTCCCCAACGCCATCCCATCAGACGCCGGCGACAAAACTCGTGACAAAGAAAATCGACAAAGGATAATGCGGTAGCTGAAGTAGCGAAAGTGGTATCTCAATCAACATAACACAGGTATCGTCCCGAACTCCCCATCCCATCCCGCGTTCCCCCATATCCAACTTAGCCTCCCCCAGCCTCCCCCAGACGCCCTGACCTGACCCGACCCGATCCGGCCTATCCGTTGCCACCCAACCGAATGATACGTTACCGTCTGGCCCCCACTCTATCATAGGTCCTGCCTAACCTTCCTGCCCATCATCAAGGACCTTAACAGCCTCCAGCCCGCTTTCATTTAGATTCGGGTTCGAATTCGGATTCAAATCCGGACCCAGATCTTGATCCAGGTCCCGATCCGGACCCCGATCCCAGTCCTCCTCGCCCCTCCTCCTCCGCGGCCTCCCCCTCGACGGTTCCGGCGACGGCACCAAGCTGACGGGCTTCCGGGAGCGGCCCCTCTCCACTTCACTCTCCTCCTCCTCCTCCTCCTCCTCCTCCCCTCCCTTCTCCACAGGCTCCGGCTCCAGCTCTAGCTCCAGCTCGGACTTCGGCCGCGGCGCGTCAGGCACCGGGTGTCCGCTGTAGTCCGGCTGCCGCCACCACTCGTTTGGCGCCGTGGGCGCGGACTCGCGCCTGCGCCGGCGGCGCTTGTGGTGTCGGTATCGCCGGCGCTGCCGCGTCTCCTCGTCTTCGTCTTCTTCTTCGTCGACGTCGAGCCGATACGCCTCGGGCTGCGTGCGCGTGCGCGCCCCCCTCACGCGCCGCCGCCGCCGCCGCGGCTTGAGCGCGTTCGCGTCCCCTTCGGGACCGGGGAAGGGGTACGGGTCGGGGTTGGGGTTGATGTTGTTGTTGTTGTTGTTGTACGGGGAGTACAGGCCCCAGTGGGCGCGGGCGGGCTGGGGTGACTGCTGCTGCTGCTGCTGCTGTACCGTTGTTAGAACGGGACTTGTGCCTGCGAGCCCCCGGGGGCCGAGTCTTGGGCTTGGGTTGGTTTGGCGGGTTTGCTCGGGGTGGCTGGGTTGGTTTTGAGAATGCGACCCGGGGGAGTGGTTGGGGTTGGGATGCACTTACACGGCCCTTGGTACGCGCGAAGCTCTTTATCGAGGCGTGCCAGACGGTGTTCCTGCCCTTGCGGTTCCCCTGCTCGGCGGAGGAGGTTGCGTTCCCGGAGCTCCTTCGCCGGGTGTCCTTCCATCCATCGCGCTGCAGCTCGGACTCGTTTGTCGCGGACGGGGTGAAGAAGTTCCGCACTGAGTGCAGCATGCGGACCAGTCTGATGCGGATGTTGTTGCTGTTGCGGTTGTGGCTGTAGCCCTCCTTTCCGTAATCGCTGTTGATCGAGCCGTCGTCCGCGACGTTGCTGCCGGGAATTTCGATATCGTCGACATCGGACTTGTGATTGTTGACCTCGCTAGACTCGCTGCTTCTGTTGGCACCGAGATGGTGCCTCTTGGTCTGGCTGTATTGGCCGCTGTCCTTGCTCCTGCGGATAGAAGCCCGATACTCGTAGCTGACGTAGTGCCGGGGAATAAGCGGGAGTTCCCACGGCCATTTCGTCGTCACCGTTCTCTGTTTCTGCATTCTCTTGGACATGATGGCCACAGGTGTAGAGTATATGATGAAATGTAAGGCTAGAGCAGAAGCGAAGTAAAGGAAATATTGGGCCAGCCAAGAAAGGTTCAAGGACCAATACAGTCCCAATCACAAACCTTCAACTATGAAAACGAACCATGAAACAAACATATCAAACTCATGACCACAACTTTCTCTACCAACAAGGTGAGTTACTGGCACTTTTCTGGGGTATCAATGTTTTAGACGATACATCTGTGTACATGTTTGGTTCGGCATAGACTGGAAGAGGTAGGGCCTCCAAAATGGAACATGAGGAGATTACTATAATGAAGCTGAAAACACCATCATGATACTCGCACAGCATATTTATACGCAGGTTATTGACATGGAAACTCATCGCTAGTTCTAATCGCGTTTCGCGGGCGTTGGCAGGAGTACAACTGCCGATCTGAATACACCTTGCAAAAACCCCCGTCCACAACGCACATCCGCTGTATCAGGTATCAATCCCTACGTGGACGTGCTCGGGAATGAGGGAACGGAAGAGCTCGAGGGGTCGCGTGGCTCCATGAACAACGTGGACGTCGAGGATGGGGCGACCCTAGTCCACTCTGCTGGAGCCCCGTCTACATGCGAGCCTTGGGTGGACAACCGCCGACGCATCAAAAAAGCCTCCGTGAACCCATCGTGGAAGAGGAAGGAGGAAGATCTCTCCCACGTATTGTTTAAAATAGCAATAGGTGAAGCTGATCTTGGGTCGATTCGTGAGGGCATGAGAGCTGCGAACCGCATCGACCTATGAACGGGAAGGTCGCAGTTGTGAGGCTCATTGGCCGGAATCTAAGACGTGATCTCCATCCTACGTAAGTACGTGGCGTCACGCCTACCGTCAACCTACGTTGACTGAGTTCCATCCAAACTCCTACCAGGTCCACGATACGATGGGCGAGGGGTAGAAGAAGCGTGTGTGATATTAATGAGGATGCGGGTGAGGATGGGGGCTGGTGTAGATACCTACAACTTCCTCCCGGAAAATGTACAACCGCCCCCACATTGGGCAAGCCTGATCAGAAGCTGATGCACCGGGCCACAATACAACATCATGCATACCAGGGAACCAACACTAGTCTTCCGCTGATATCATATGGCTAGCTGCTCTATATTCGAGCAATCCTCGTTGGCCTTGCATACTGCGAACGACCAATCTCTTCTTCGTTAGCAGCGCCCACGTTGACTTGATATCTCTAACACCTCCGCCCGTCAACATCACAGCCGTTCTTAGTTGATGTGTATAGCGATCCTCTTGAAGCAAGGTTGTGGTATTGGGCTATGATAGTCCAAAACACTAAATCTACCAATAAATCAGTGAGATTCTCATCACCATTCACCATTCATGGCTTATCTTGTCATTGGGGGACGTATATCCCCAGAAGCGTTCTTCGAATTAGCAAAATAGAATTAGCGTGTACTACATCATTCTGGTCATTCATACCCGGCAAACAATAGTTGCGTCAGATCCGGACACCCTGTGCTACTACTACTACTAGAGAGACGTGGGCTGAGGACGCCAATCCGCGAAGAAAATAGGTCATCTATCTACTCTCTGCAGAAATTCAGATTTCTTGGTGCTTTCCAACACGATACACATAGAACCATGATTGCAAATCCATGGCGCAAACCCTGGCTCAGGATCCGATCCATGCATGTAGCCCAGCCAGACACAGAACACTCATTCCCTGGCCGTCTGTCTGACTCAGCTCGTTCTACCCGCCCTGACCCGAGAAATCGCTTTTTCTAGCAAACTCGTGAAGAATGCATCACTACAGGATTGCTATTTAAACACTAGGGAGAAGCCGCCGGTTTCGATTAAAACATCTCAGCTTCCCTCCACAGGCCGGGTGTCTTGCGATCAACCACATACATACATCATAACCCCACTTCCAAAGATAATACCTAGGTGCTACCTAGGTAAGAGTTACGAGCCGAGCCAAGCCGAACCAAGCCACCCATCTTCCAGGCCCACGAATTTCCCTGCCTGCCCAAGTCCATACTCCCAGACGGGCAATGTCGGCGCAAGGAAAGGAGCAGCCGCCGACCCGGTACGCCGTGGTGCTGTTCCCGGGGTTCCAGGCGCTCGACGTGTTCGGGCCGCTGGACGTGCTGAACATGCTATCGAAGACCAACGCCAACACCAACACCAACACCACCAACACCACCATCACCAACACCACCAACACCACCACTACCAGCAGCAGCCCGGTGCCGGCGCTGGAGCTCTTCGTCCTGGCGGAGACCCTGGACCCGGTGTCGACGCGGACGGCGGCGGAGGAGGCGGGAAGCGGGGTAGTCGGGCAGTCGGTCGCCCCGACCCACACCTTCGCCGACTGCCCCGCCGGCGTCGAGGTCCTGCTCGTGCCGGGGGGCGCCGGGTGCCGCGACCGCGCGCGCGTCCGCGCCGCCGTCGACTTCGTGCGCGCCCGGGCCCCGGGCCTGAGGTACCTGCTCACCGTGTGCACCGGCAGCGCCGTCGCGGCGATGGCGGGCGTGCTGGACGGCAGGCGGGCCACCTCGAACAAGAGGGTGTGGGAATGGGTAAGTGATTAAATTAAAGTCTGTGGCGGCGCCTTTTTTTTGTTCGATCATTCGGCCTTTTTCGTTAATTGATTGATTGATTTAATGCATTTGGTTGGTTTATTAATTGATTGCTTCAAGGCTACCGCCCAAGGCCCAAACGTCCAGTGGGTGCGTCGGGCGCGATGGGTCACGGATGGTAACATCTGGACCTCGTCGGGGATAACAGCTGGGATCGATGGTATGTATAAACACGTATTTTTTATAATCATGAGCCCTGTTAATCGGCTCTGAAATCACTAACCTACGGCAGTAAGTAGGACAATTTTATCGCCTGTTCAGTCTATTTTCCTGAGAAGTCCAGAGAGAGGTGTCTTGTTGGACTCTCTGAAAAGGTAGGTAAGTAAGCCAAACTTTCAGGAGCTAAGTTCTTGTGTTCTATTACGCCAGATGATGTACGCATTCGTCGCCGACCAGTACGGCGAAGACATAGCCTCCCGTATTGCGGATACCTCCGAATACATCCGGAATACCGACCCAGACGCCGACCCGTTCGGGTAGTACGCGGAAAGAGATACGAAAAGTAGCTTCCGTTCGTGAAAGGCAGAGTTAATATCTGTACAGAAAGGGAAAGGAGTGGTGGAATAATCAGTAGTTGAAACTGGTATTGTCATACGGTTTGCCGTGGCTCAAAGACAATCACTCTAGATTAGAATGAATAGATAGACAATAGTTGATAGAATCGAGATGTTGCTACTTCTTCCTTCCCCGCTCCAACCTAAGCCTGAAAGACGATGTATTTGCCCCAAATTTGTGCCCCTGAATGCGTTACCCCCTTTGCCAACAGCTTATGAATCGCTGCAACGGATACTTCTAAGAAGTTATGATATCTGTACTACGACGCCAGCAGTATTGAGCCGAAGTTCCCTGCAAATGTGGCCAAGATACATACACATTAAAACTTCCACCCATGGGGTTGTGACGCCGAGCGGGCTTCCTATTTAGATTCTGAGCAAGGGGAAACCGCGGGCGAAACTCCCCGTTCGTGATAGATATACACCACATCTAGGTAGCCGTGCGAGTCCGCCACTACTGATTTCAGCGTGAACTGATTCCGTGATGCAAGTCTGAAAATGTCAGCCCTTCCTGGACTCGATGTCTGCCTATCAAACCCGTTCCCTCAGTCCCTGGCCCAGACGGCTATAGGTAAGGAAAACTCTTGGTTTCAAGATTTACACACTTCAATTTACAACTCGGTTTACATGCGTTAATGACCTTACTCGATTGACTATGAAGACAGGGGAGGGGGTAGGGGGCTGAATGGGTCTTGTCGAAAGTCATGTCTAAGCAGGTTGTCACGATGATTTATATGCTGTTGATGTCAGGCAATTCCTTAATACACTTCAATCCATCGGAGCCCGTCTGCCGGGCACCGATTCGGCAGTGCCGTAGCTGAGTCCGCCCAGTCGGCCGTAACGAAAGCCCTTGCAAACCAGTTGGTTGCTCTACGGTGGGTGGAAGGACCGATCCCATGTCTCATTTCTACGGCCGTGAATTACCCTGCCGAAAAATCATGATCAGGTGCTGATGGTCGATGTTGAACAGGGGGGTGAGTCTTGTGAGACGTGAGGCTGAACTCCCTCCAAGTCGTTTGGTATGCTCGCTTCGAGTTGAACTATTGAAGGCGACCGATAATGAGTTGAATTTATCATCAGAAAGGTAACCTCAAAGATACAGTCAGACGGAAGTGAGTCAATGGTGTTGAAAGTTGCTTTCCTGTCTTTACTATCTGGCGGATGCTCTTGCGTGGGATTCTCACTGTTTCGAAGCAGTTGGTGTAGGAGACACAGTGTATTTGGTATGAAAGGAGAAGTCCTAGGTAGCAGGGTACTTAACCAAATAAGACCGATACTCATTATAAGCACTAGGAGTCTCGCCTTGCTTGGCAGCGTTATCCATTGATGTCTTGTTCAATTACACATGAAACAACTCTACTTCCTTCCGGCTTGTCTACCAAACCCTCTCCTCGAGCTCCAGTTCTTCCAATACTGTCAACACGTGTACTGGGCTAATAGAGGTAGGGGAGAGATCAATGATTATGTGATGGATATAGGATACTGCGATTGTGGTAGAAAGTCTTGTGGACAAGACTGGCATGTGTTCTGGTTATCTAAAAGGCTTGATAGGACAATGTAGGACCATACAGCTAGAATAATCTAGCTTCACGAGCACAACTCTAAAGGGGTAGGCATATAACATCACCAAAATGACAGCTTGATCGTGATTTGGTCGACTAGGAATACGATACCTTCCCATACGGGTAACGTCTTAATCACGAAAGCGCTAAGTACCTACAGTAGTATGGTGCACAAACGCTAGTTCTGCAAAGTGTTTTCATCATAGAAGATATGACTGTTAGGGGTAAGGGCTTTAGGTGACAGGTGAACTTTGAAAGTTGCTATAATTGATACATCAAAACTGGGGTGTGTATTCATGTGCTTAACTGAATGTTGGGGGCAATGCAGCTCCTACGTGGGTTAAGAGCGTTATGGTGTTATCGTTCGAGAATGCAATATCAATATAACCAGCCCCGTGGGGATGTGAAACAGCTGGCCGGGAGAGATGGTGCCACGATACATGCTTAAGGACGAATTCATCACTGGCTAACACCGAACTGACCGCCACAGGGCACGTTCGGATACTACCAGGCGACGCCGTACTACGGTGCACACCCGGCGGCCGAGAAAAGGGGCTACATGCGCGCGAGGAGGGTTTGGCGTGCGTGCAGGAATGCGGCGCGCGGAATCCTCTGCGCAGCGGCGGGATTCCCCGTCTCGTTGTTGACGGACACTCCATGGAAAGCTCAGATCCTTACGGCGAGCTGCAGCAGCTCAGCTCCTGTCTGAGATTTCCAGACAAGATTGCCTAGAAAACTCGACGAGGCCCCGCGGCGGACGTATGGAAAGGAGACAGAGCCGGTCCCATTGGGTGGACGGCAGCCTTTTGCACGTATGCCTGTCTCAGAGGCGGCAGCAGCAGCAGCGGCGAAGCAAGGAGCAGGACTGACAGCTGCAGCCAGGTCATCGAAATTGACCGCTCAATCTCTCTCTTATACGTGTATGGGAAACCCACCAATGTGGTGCACGCAATTTTGCTCGTTGCCTGTTCTTTGCTACCCGCGCCCGTTCCTGCAAGGGCTATGCTGGTGCGTCAATAAAGCTGCGAGGGGGCTGATTGGGCGTGGGACGCCGGCGGATTGATGAGCAACGGCTACGCGCATTTTGCGCGGGGAATCCCGACGGTGCCGCCTCGGGTCTGTCAATTCGAAGGGGGACGATGGCGAGCACACGAAAAGGCCGTCGACACGTCTTCTCTTCGTTCTCCAGAAGGCCCAAGCCCAGGTTATCGGAACTGAGTCGAGAGGCTCAGAGCGTGCATTCGATATCACAGCGGCCTAGCAGCAGCAGCAGCCGCATGTAAGTGTGGGGTAGGAACCCGGGCGTCCTGGCAGCCCTGGATTTCCTGAAGTGGTAAACTCGGGTAGCCGATCGACAGAGTATCGACAATACCATTACCTACCTATGTATGTATGCCCACCCACCAACTGCTATGGACAGAAGCAGTAGCTGCAGGGCGTCGATCTCGCAAAACCAGATTTATCAGGTAATGGTTGAGAAATGTACACGATTCATAAAGCAGGTTTTGTGAACCTGGTAATTGCAGTCAGATTTGCGCTGCCCTGTCAAACGGTCATGATAGCCTGCCTTGGCATACGAGAGCGATCGAAATTTCAAGAAAATATCGCCGGCAAGGGCAGCGAGGCAATGGATTGGTTGTCGAGTGACCACGAGAGATCTCGCCTAGACTCAGGAGGCCAAGTTAGGGTCGCCTACTCCCCTTGATTTCGAAGATGAAAGGCGTCGTAGGGCTTCGACGAGCTACCGGCGGCTTCTCGAGTTCCCGACGGAGAGCAGCTATTTAGGGAGGAGGGGGTTTCCCAGGAACAGCAGCTAACGCCGTGCCCGGGGTGGGGTTGGGGGACTCTGGAGATTAACCCCGAAAGCTCCGGAAACTATGTAGGTGCACGGGACCTGGAGAGCGAGGCTCTCGCGAGCCCAGCGTGTTGTAGACGGTATCAAGGCATCTAGCAACAGAGTAAGATATGTCGTAGAATGGTTTGAACTGAAGATTCCGGGCCTAGGGCCGAGCCGCCGCATTGCGCCGGCGGACAAGGTTCACGGCTGCCTTGCAAGGAATTGAAATTTGATGGTCTTGAGGGTCGAGCTCCCGGTGATGTTATTGGCGCGGAGGACTTCTCCCGCATTGTTACATTGGCGAATAGCTCACGATGCGCATCCGGGGAAGTTAAAAGCCATCAACTATTGACAGCGATTCGAGCCACCATGCTGTCATGAGACGACACAACACATGTCGACGGGGTGATAGTGCGGTTTCGAATTGGTCAATTGAGAAGACGCGGCGAGGCATTGAGGATCGGCACGGCAACCTGGAGTTTCAATATAACTAACAGGGCAGCTAGGGGCGTCTAAAATGTCCTGGGCAGCCGCTAGCGAGAAGACGATGTCTAGAAAGATGGCATTTCTTCGATCTCGATGCATCCGGGGGACCTTAGATAGGCAGGTAGGGACGAAGGGGCCCCTGACGCGATAAGCCCATAGCTGTATCGCCAACCTAGGACTTCTAGAGCTTTCTTGACTACTAGTATCTTGGCCTTACTTGATTTCTGAGCTCTGCGATGGGTGGCCGAGGTGGTGGTGGCGGTGGCGGCAGCAGTAGCAGCAGCAGCAGGCTCAACGAGCAGATGGTGAGGTCGTCCGGTGAAATGGAACCCACTGCGGAGGAACGCGCAAGAGGTTGCCTCGAGTGCATTAGCAGTAGTCGCGTCGAGCCGCAGGTTTGCGGTTTGCGGTTTGCTGGTCAATACGAACGCGTACGTGCGAGTCCATACGTGTATTCTGTCGGCCGTTCTAGCTGTCTGGCTACCTAACCTAGCGGCGTACATAATAGCGCCAGGGGGGCACATGGGGTGAAGGACCCGAAGCTGTGGTGGACCCAAGTTCCAATTGGACCACCCCTGTCAGCTTTACCTACCTAAGCATACTAACAATTGTACTACTAACAAATGTACTAGTAACAGTCAGGTCCAGAAGTGTTCATGATATCCATATTTAGAGCAGGGCAATATGTTGACATCGTACGGACGTGTAGGAACTCTCTGCACACAATACGTGGGGATATGCTTTCATCGTTAGAGATGTGACGTAGCTAGGCTACTAGATAAAGATTGAACGTAGTATCCATCGTAGGCGATCACCACCTTAAGGAAGCTGTCGTGGGTTTAAGGTACGTCATATTCCTGGAGCATTATCTGGGCTTGACTCGGCAGCCAGGGGCAACTCTGAGTTGTTGTGAGCTTCCAACTGCGCACAAACCCAATGCTATCAATAGTAAACTGCTACTTCTGGGCAAGCAGGCAAGGCAACATATCTAAATTAGGCACGTGGTTTAATACAGATTTCCCCCAATTGATAGCTCAGATGTGTCTGTCTCTATCTGCGACTCTAGCCCGTCGTATTGGAGAAAGGAGCCGAGCTTTCTCACCTGCTAGTCGGCTATCGTTAAAATCCGGCTAGCCCCCTTTTGATCGCGTTCGGCCGATATCTCTGGACTACCAGAGAGACGGGCCCTGCCAACAAAATTCCGCTAATTAATTTCCACTTCCAAGTTTTCCATCTTCCACCATCCCTGCTTTGACCGCGGCTGAACTCATACCGCTCCGCTCCGGATCTTCATCACCGCGGACATGGAGATGCCATAAAAGCCCGTCGAGCATCCTCTAGTCGTACGCTGTGCCGTGCACATGCCTAGATAATCTGGCCAGACGAGGGGCATCTGTATGCTGCGCTGATGCGGCAGAGGTTGCGGTGTAGAGCAGGTCTTGTCTGTCTAGTAGCATTGGTAGGAAAATTTCGATGTTCTCGGCATGGACCCCTTGACAGATCGAGTGAAGTCGCATCTGCTCACCTGCAGACCGTCGCGAAGACGCGGTGCGGTGGTGTTGGAGTCAGGCAATTCCATTCTCATTCCTCGTTCCTCGTACCTTGCAGCCGGAGAGGCGAACGAACGAGGAAGCACAGACGTTAATTAATTAACATCCCAATTGATACCTTTCGTCTACTCCTACGGCCACGACTGCACAGCCCTATCAAGCTGCAAGGGTACCGAGCCGTTGTAGTTGTACAAACTCGGCTCCTGCAGGCTGGCTGACTGGCCGATACGAAATACAGGGGGGCAGAGGGGTTGAGGGGGGAGTTGAAAATATGTACGTATGTACACACATAAGCAGCACCTACATGCCTAACACCGTTTATAAGTATAAAGGGGCGCGCCTTTGTTTCGAGCTTTCGCAGCTCAGCAAATCTGCATACAGCAATACCTATTTAATTGGCCTATGAGTTAATATGAAGCTCATCTGCGAGACCAGTTTAGTAGGTAGTAGGTATGTATTAGCTGCTGAGTCTCCTGGTACTGGCAGGGCAAAAATGGAGATTGCGATGGCTTAATGGATCGAATCCCGCCTAGGGGATGGGCCAATTAGGATGGACCAGCCAGTACTAAGTACCTACTAAGCATTCTCTTGTTTGAAGAGTTTTTCAGTCCCTGGCCTGATGATGGGATGAACGGCTACATAATTATTCCCAATTATCATCCCAAGTCCGTTGTCCGTCCGGCCTCGTCACATGTAGATGGGAGAGAGTCGGTTACCTTGTGACTCGCATTGCATTCCCTTCTGCCGCTCAACTGGAGTCTGGAATCTGGAGCCTCGAGCACTCGGCACTCCACTTTGATGATCCCTTCTAGTAAATTCCCAGGGGTGGACTGGCAAGTGGAGAGATCTTGCTGATCAATTGATCTGACCTGCGGACTATCCTCTCCCCCCGAACCAACAAAGGGCTGGTTCTCCAGCCGGAGAACCATAGATCGCCGAGAAGTGTTCTGCTGATAAGGTACTGTATGTTATCAGACTGCTAGCAGTAGACCGTCAGCGTAGATTGATTATTTCCATCCTGCCCCCTTTTGCCCCTAGTGGTCCTTCTGGCATGTTGGTCTCTGATAATTCCTGTGATGGGGCCTCCTTTATTGTAAAGTCAAGGCCCGAGGTCCAAGGACGCCTCCCAGCCGGATGTTTGAAGTTGCTCTGCCGAGGATTTGGATGCACCCAGACTACAGGCGGCGGACGTGCAGCTCTTATTATAGACCTGCCACCCCTGGACGTGGACGGGAATACGAATAATAAGCCGATACTGTAATCGCACAAGCAGCTCAGGTCACGTCACCCATACATAGTACATGGAGCCCCGTACTGTATGCGATTTGCATTGTGTGCCAGTGTGTCTTCTCCCACCATGCACGCACTTACCAAGTACAGCATTATGCAGAAATAGGTGGGATATGTAGCCGGATAGTCCAAGGCCAGACGATCGCTTCCCCGGAACGATCAACACACCGAGTCATCTCGACTATTTGCACAGCCTCATTATTCATCAAAAAAAATAGCCTGTCCAATTTTTTAATGTCCGAAAAGCAGATGACTGCTCTTCCACGTCACTGTCAGGCACATCCCTTTTCTGAGGTGACGGGATGCACAGGCGCAGGAGTAGTCACATTTCTGACTGCCCTCGCATACTGCTGATTGTGTCTCAAGTTACCTAGCTGGCTGGTAATTCAACCATAGCATAAAATGTGCTTAGGTATGAGTGGCCCAATCCAGGCACTGCACTCTTATGCAAGTATAGGTACCTACAAGGTAGTCTATCCTTTTGGTAGTTCACATTTATCGTCGTCGTAAGGTTCGTCTTCCGTACACACGTGCGCACACCTATGTACCCACGCATCTTGAACCAACTTACCTGATACGGCAAATATTCGTCCAATTTATCCAAAAAAAAGAACAAGCGCAGTCCTCTTTTTTGATAGGTGTCCTCCCTCGGTATGTACATGCCGTAGAAGAAGAATGGACATGCAATGGGGACGACACTGGACTTGTCAGCTTGTTTAAGAGAGCATGTCTAATAAGGACATACTTGCGTATTGCGTGCCTGAGGTATTGCAACGACGTTGGATAGTCGCAACAAAAGGCTGGATGTAATGCCCAATGCGCATATGCATATCAGCATATAGTACGCATATCTACATAGTACAAGGCCTAACTAACAATGGAGCCCGACACAAAAGCCCGCCACACGCTTCCCGTCCCCATTTGACTTTAGCACCTTTCCCACCGGGACCTGAACGGCGTCTCCCTTTCAAAGTGTTTCTTTTCGTCAGCCACGTTTTTCTTTTTGAAGAGGTTGTCAACTGTCAAAAGAAGCGCAGGGCGAGTTAATTATTGTGTGTTCGAACAGCTTAATCTTAATCCACTGGACTTCCTGGCTTGCCGTCGCTTCGTCTGTCACTGGGGGATTAGCCTCGCCTCAGTCTAGCTCATGCTTGCGGATCTACAAGGCTACTACTACCACTCTGCCGCTACTACATCTACTTACCCCGTACTTAGTACTTCTTTCCAGCATTGAAAAACCAAGGAAACCGAGCAGAAGAAGAGCAGAAAAAAGGATACCAAAAGGTCGGTTCGACACCACTCGCAGCCACGTACATCCCAGTCAGCCAGTCTTACACATGTACATACAGCCAGCAGCACAGTACAGCGGGAGCCTAGCCTAGTTTGTTTGACACTGCCTACCACCTACCAGCCTACCTAGGTATCGCCCCCCAAAAAGAACCGAGACCAACTACTACGCCCCTCCCGCACCATCCTGCTTGCTCAGCTACTGCGTGTACTAGCTGGCGTCTCTATCTTCCACATCCTGCCCTGCTTTTCCCTCTTCCCAACTCGCCTCTACTGGACACGTCCTCCTCGCACCGCCTTCTCCGCCGTTCGTCCAACCGTCGTTCGACTACCCAACACCCCACAAGGGCCCGCCCGAGTCGTTACGTCCGTTCGTTAGATTTTTTGTTGTTTTTTTCTTTTTTTTTCTCTCTTTCTTAGACGCCTGTCGAAGAGACAACATCCCCCCGGCCTTTTTCTAGTCCTACGTTTGACCACCTAGCCCGACCCGCCCGTACACTCGATTTCTCTTATCCTCTATCGGCTCGACCTGTTTCCAGGCCGTTACGCTCGTTACCTTCGCTACACCTGGTCCTTTCCCTGTCCTGGCATATTGAATCGGATACGCTGGAAACGCGGACGGTAATTATACAGGCTAGGCGTCTACCAGGGTCGTAGCAGGCGCCGTCGAATCGCTGCTTGCACTCCAACGGCCGCCACGAATGGGCCGCAGAGACGCCAAACGATAACCCCCCGATCTGCACTAATCCCCCCTCTCGCCGGCCGCCAGCTGCTCAGCTACCCACGAAAAAGGCAAAGACTACACAGAAGGGTGCGCTCGAGGGCAAGAAAGAAAACCAGTTTCCAGGGTCGTAAGACAGCCATTGGGAGGCGTCGCACCCGCGTCGTGTCTGTGGGCTTGTGGCCGTGGTACGAAGTACAAGGCTACCTGGGCTCATTCCGACGCATCGTGAGTGCGTCCACTCAATACACCGACAGAGAGACACACAACCATCTCAAGGCTGGTCGAAGCCACTAGTCCTCATTTGGTCTGCAGTATGGCCCCCGTAACGCCGCGTCTAAGGATCCTCTCAGGTTTGTCAATTTCCATTTCTGTCACCTGCATTCCAACTCTGCCTCGCGATACCTCTTGCGCCAGACTTCTGTTCCTCTTCAGTACTACCACCGGAAGAAACGGAGGGCTGCGCTTAGTTGCCTTCGCCCTTCCTTCGCTTTTCTTTCAAATAAATAGTCTTTCATTCGCTTCCCCACTCTCGTTTAACGAACTCGGCGCTGGCAAACGCCTTGAGGTCGCCGCCGCCTCTTCTCGCCATGGATGATAGTGATCTAATGAAGGTGTGTACAGTTGGTGGGAATGCTGTTTCCGCATTCCTCTCCTGGCGACTTCAGGCCACCCTCGCCTGCGATGTCACGCTGGTTTGGAAGTCTGGGTTCGAGAGTGTCCATCAATATGGCATCTCTTTCAAGTAAGCTTCCCTCGAGGCAGATCCTGCTTTCTGTCGCCCTAACTTGCCTACTAGGTCCGTAACCTTCGGCAACGAACGCTTCAAACCTCGACATGGTACGTTTATCCTCCCTTGGGCTTTCCCGCCTTGTCGTTTTCATAACTGCTCATGCGCTATCCATTCAGTTGTCCGAACGCCAGAAGAGGCCTCGCAAGGCAAGGACGGCCCATTCGACTATGTCATTCTTTGCATAAAAGCCTTGCCAGATGTCTACGATATTGCGTCAGTGATCGATGCCGTTGTTACTCCCCAACATACTTGCATTCTCGTCAACACAACACATGCTTTGGGCGTCGAGGCCGCCATCGAAGAGCGATTCCCGACCAACGTCGTCTTGTCGCTCGTCTCGAACGCCGAAATTGCCCAGTTAGGTGCTAGCGAATTCGAGCACAGCGGTTCTACTGAAGTATGGGTCGGACCTGCAAACAAGAACGGCAGTATTCCAGTTGCGATACAAGATGATATGGCGCAGGCCCTGGCTATGACCTTGAACACTGGCCGCGTGGATTGCAAAGTGGCTCCCAACATACGGCAACAACAATTTGAACGGGTCATCGGGTACGTCGCAAAACCACCACATGTGTTTTGATTGTTCGCTAAGTGTTACAGGCCTATTGCGTTCCACCCAACAAGTGTCCTATTCGAGACCCCTTCTCATTCTGCTCTCTTGGAGAAGAATGGTGTCAGACAGCTTATCTCTGGCGTGATCGACGAGCTCGTTGAGCTTGCTACTGCGCAAGGATGCACGTTCAGCCCCGATTTCAAGGAAAACACGATTAAGGAGCAGTGCCAACCGTCGGAGAGTTCGAGCATCATGTGGCAGGATTTCGTAGCGAGGCGGCCAATGGAGGTTGAGACATTTTACGGTTCGCCGATTAAACTGGCTCAAAGCTTAGGGGTCAAAGTGCCGCGGATTGAGACACTCTACCCTATTTTCCACCAGCTAAATACCGTAAACCAGAGCAGACCCAAGGAGACTAACGGGCCCCCGGTAGCTCCTGGTTCACCAGCCGCAGGAGGCCCACCAATGCCTCGCATAGCGTCGGGCGCGCCACCTCGCCCCGTCATGAATGGGCATCCAAATGGAAATGGAATGCCCAGACCGCGGCCGAGAAACTCGTCCAACTTCACTGCGCCGCCGCCTGGGATGCGTCGTCCTCCGCCGTCGATGAATGGCGGTCCCCCAAACGGGTACCGGCCTCCGATGAACGGCGGGCCAAACGGATACCAGCCCTCGCGACAGCCGTCAAGGCGGGGTTCTTTCGAGGAGAATGACCTTGGGGAATTCAGCCACTTGGTAGTATACGATGATCCATCAGAAGCTGCGGAAGGTGGGTATAATGCGGACACATCGGATATCACCCTCCGAGAAAGAGAATTGCAGTTGCGACAGCGCGAGTTAGCTATGAAAGAACAGGAAATGCGTATGCGGCGTGGCGGCCCACCGGGACCTGGACCCGGCCCCCGGAGACGTGCTCCCCAAATGCGCAGCACAGGGGCTATGCTTGACGACGAAGACGAAGAGGACGATTATTTCGACCCCAACGCGGGCCCTATCACACCTCAGATCGATCCCGACAACTTCGACATGATGAGCGTTACGTCCAGGAAGAACCGCAGCAAACCTGGTCCCAGCCAAAGCGAAATGCGCATGCACCCCGAGGGCCCGGGAGGAATGTCGTCTCGAGGTAGTAGATGGAGGCCGCAATTTGGCAGAAATCGTTCTAGCCAGGTGATCAATACTGCACCTGGCCTTCACGACAACATCCTCGAGGACCCTCTCATGGCCTTCACTTCTAACCGATACGGTAACGTCGATCGGGGACATATGCAGGCAGGATCTAGGGCAAACTCTTTGACGGCGGCTCACCTACATGAACTATCAGGCGGCCCAGGCGGGATGAGCGGGCCATATCCCAGACGTGCTAGTCAGTCGCCAGGGAACCCGTATAGCCCTTCTATCCGAGGCGGCAACGGGCGTCCTTCGCCACCGAGCGCCCTCGGGGGGCCGGGCCGTAACACACGTCCATCACCTCCAGATGTACGCCAGCCGGTTCCCCGGCATCCTCCCGGCCAGGGAAACATGGTCGCGCCACAGCAAGTTGAACAACGTGTCGGGGTGAGCTCCCTCCAACCACCAAATTCGAAGACCGAACCAAGTCTGACCGGTAGTGCGAGTGCCAGCGCGGAGAGTGGTGATTCAACGCACCTCGGCTCCGAGCCCCCCTCGGCCCATAGCAGCCAAAGCAGCCTCGGTCCCCGCCCCCCGGCGGTGGCCCAGTAGCCGACCCGAGAATCGAAGCGCCGCTGACATGGCTGCATGCATTGCTGCATTTCGCCCCTTTGCACATATTTTGTCCGTCTCCGACTGGTTAATCGGCGGCTTCTCGTCCAACGCTCTGTAGGCAGGCGGTGGCAGCACTCACGGCATTAGGATTGTCGAATTCAGTTCCTTCGGATCACGGCGTATTCGATACGGTTAGAGGGAATCAGTTTGGACTACAACTTACGACGTACACATAATCTTATTCGTCTCGGCAAGGGAAAACTACGTACATAAGCATTTGGAAGGAGGAAGTAGTGGCTATTCATTTTCGGTAATATTGCATTGGAATGCGGGGGTCAGAATCGCCTTTGTTCGGAACGCATATATTCTATTTTTCCCCCCACTCTTCGCGTCCCGTCTTGCCCCTCCCACCTGTCGATCCGATGTCCTTTCCCAGGCCTTCGGGCCCTGGCCTCGCTTGTCAACAGGTGCCCAGTCACCGTTCTCTCCAAAAGCTTTAACGCGACGGCCCGAGACATCTATAAGCAGGCTAGGGGAGGCGTGGGCGGGGAGGTGTATAAAACTGTGGTCATGATAGTTTGGCCTGCATTGCCTGCTTGCTTCGATCTCGCATCTCGCATCGTGGTTGGCCTGGCTTGTTTCGTGGTTTGCGGTCAAGAGCGTGCACACAGTTGGGTTGGCAAGCAAAACGTTTAATGAGATAGATCTGGGCTCACTCGCCACTACTACGACGAACAGTCGTTCGTCAGGTATTTCAGGGTGGGTATTTGCGCAAACAAGGGCTAGGCAGGGAGGGCATATTTGGTATTACGACACAACACAACACCACACCACATCACACAAAAGACGTCTTGTTTCTCTTGTTTTCCTTGTATTTCTTTGCGGCTGGGCTCTAATATTCTAAGACTGGCATAAATCGTGAGGAACCGGGCGCAAATAGGTCGTGCCAATGGAAAGGTTTTCGGTGATGGAAAAGAGTAGAAAAGAGGGGGAGAGAGAAAGGCATGGCTGTATCGAGAACTAAAAGAGAGGGCCCTGTCTGTGAGTTGAAGACTCGTAGGAGCCAGGCTTAATCAAAGGGCCATCCGTTCGCCATGGCGTAAATACAAAACCGTGTTCCCAATGAAAAGTGACGAACGTGGACTCGATCTCATATGTACTTTCTAACCTACTCTTATAATCCAAGGTACCGAAACTCCTCGTAGCGATGACATATGCGTTGTTACGTCGTACATTTGACTATGCATCCAGACAAACGGTCAGGCCCGGCTACCATCTACGCGGCAGCGGATTTTACCCAACTACCTACCTAGTCAAACTTCACTCCCGCCTGTCAAGGTCAGGGGGTGTTGTCACTTAAACTTTCCGGTATCCTTGGATGATGACGCCAGAGGGCTGGTAACGTCGGACGTGCTGATACGTATATTCGTCGTAGTATGAGAACCTTCTGCCCATCAATATTCCTTTGTGTAAAGGTTTGTTTGCTCATACATACCTTGACCCCTATCCTTACCTAGTCAGCCCCGTGTTGAGATCGGATCCGGACGGAGCGCATACACGTCCTCGGATCATCTAGTTAGTGGTAGCGTCTAGCTCCAGATCCTTAGTAGGTATAGACATATATATATATATAGGTAGTATCCGCGCGTATCCTAGTGCTCGTACCAGAACACAGCTTCCTCAGGCACCGGCCGTGCCGGGAAGGATATCCAGCGTCGCAGCCCGTGTTCCTGCTAGTGTAGAGTAGAGCACGGCACGTGGTAGTGGGTTCGAGATAGCCTATCCGTATGGTGGTGATGGACCATCCATCCACCTGCAGCAGCAGGAGTAGTAGTATCCGCCGATAACGAGGCTCTACCACGGATGTGTATGTAAATACATACCTAACCTATCTTACCTAAGTAGGTGCTTACGCCCATCGGGCCGTCGCAAGGTTGAGGGCCCGTCGCCTCCAGTTCAAATCCGAGCGGGAGCGGGAGCTTGGGGCCCCGGCCGTCCGTCCGTCCGTCCGTCGTCTTACCTAAGCTTACCTAGGTCCATAGGTACTCCGTATCTACCGTCGCAATTGACTTCAGGGCACGCGAAGAAAAAAAAAAAAAAAAAAAAAAAAAAAAAAAANAAAAAAAAAAAAAAGTGTCGCAGCGGTAGGTACCTAGAGGTAGCAATTGACAAATCGAAGCCAAATAAAGACGGACGCGCAGCCCATAAGGTAGCGCGGCGTTGCATCGATTGCGGGGAAGGTCGGTCGGGTTACCCACGTCGCTAAGTGCTTGGTGTAACTACATGCGCTAGGGTACATATGCAGGTATGCAGGTATGTTCACGTATCGTCTTAGGTGAATGCATGTAGTAAATCCCTATAGTCATCTCTGGTAACCCTTCTGAGCCTTGGAGGAAGGGATAAGAAACGAGGATTACCTATACAGACTGTCTATTAGGTACGTATGGAATGCGGACGCGCCTGGATTCTCCTGGAAATTTAGCATGCTTTCCGAGCTACAGACTACATACATACCTGGGAGAACTTAAAATGCCCCGTTGCGGGGTAGATATGCATGTATCCATGGAGTACGAAGTAAACAAAATGCCTAACTACATACCTGCACGTTCATGCACACAACCTGATACTGCGACCTCGAACCGAGAGCGACTCTTCGCCTACTACGACGTCCTTCAGACCCAATTGATCACTTCGCGCGCTCAACTGATCAAAATAGCTGTGACTAGGCAGCCTACGGACACAACGAGCAACCTCGATTGAAGCGATTCCTCGCGAATCGTGCGTGCGCCTCTCGAGAGCCTCGGCATCCCACGCTACAGCGCAACTCCCTTCGATTCTCAACCCGAGTCTACACGACATCCCGATCCCTCCTCCTCCACCGCAGTAGCCTACCCATAGCGACCCAGGCACATCCGCAGACTCAGATCGCCTCCCTTCCATAGCCCGCTCCACGCCGACACCGCAGAAAGGGAGGAACGGGACGGCGCGGATCAGCTCCGGGGGGAAAGGTAACACACCGCCGATAGCAGACAGCACATGGCCTCGCGGGCCACGTCCTCGGACCGCACGATCGCGATGCAAGGCAGCGCCGCGCGAGCCTCGCTGGCGCCGCAGGCCTCGGGGGGCGCCGTCAAGGCGCGGCAGCTGGTGAGTTTGAGTTTTCCTGCTCCCCCACCACACTTCCCCCCGTTCCAGCCAGTTGCTCCGAGGACCAGGACTAGGACCAGGATCAGGGCCAGGGCCAGATCCGCTTGGTGATGTATGCGGTATGCGTGGCCCTCCGCGAAGGTACTGGTGGCCACGATCGCCTGCGTCTGTCCTTCTGTATGCATACAAATATACGTGTGTGTGTGTGTGTGTGTGTGTGTGTGTGTGTGTGTGCACGCGTTAGTCTAAGCGTGGGACGCGGATGCGATGATATATTCGTTCGGTTTGGGCTGACAATGATGTGTGTGGCCATACGTGTCAGACACACCTGCACTCCCAGCTCGCGCAGCTGTCCGCGAACCTCGCCGACACGGAGAACCTGCTGCGCATGACGAGCGTGCAGGCCGAGGCCATGCGGGGGTTGGGGAGCTGGCATGGGGGGATGTGAGTGTTTTTCTTTTTCCATTCCCCTTTCCTGTTGTGCCTCGTTCTCAAGAGTAGGGCTGCCCGCTGCTTGGGCTAAAGAACTCCCGCCGTGATGGTGGTTGGGCGAACCTACTAGGGCGAGATCGCCGTATACCGGACGATAGATGACTAATGTGCTGCCGCGATGCTGCAGGTTCATGGCGGCGAGCAAGGTCCTCGGCGAGGAATCGGTCAGGGAGCAGGCGCAGGGCAGTGGACAGAGGTGAGAGAGGGTCCCACGAGGATATTCTCAGTCTTTGTTGGTAGACTGCAGAGCGGGCTACGACCCCAGAGCCTTACGTCCGAATAACGAAGGTTGTTCGACGGAGAAGATCGTCTATCTCAATCCGACATTCAACAGGTCAAGGTGATCTGGAACCGGAGATTCGGAGCTGGCTAATGGATGCCGGACGCTTATAACTACTGTCGTAAGCGTTTCCGCTGAACTGTGTCTTTATTTTACGCCATGCTAGTGTCTTGTCAAGCCAGGTATCGTGAAAGCGCTCTGCATTTGTCGCGGACACCCATACAAGACCTGGATATATTCTAGATCAGACAGTCGAGGTTCTCAGTAGCTATCAGTACTTCAGGAAAGCATACGTTTAAGTAGGAGATGCATAGATTACCACTGCAGGTCAATGATTTGAGTTGTCTAGGCTGCTCTTTCATCCTAGGTTTCGTTCTTTGAAGTACGTACCCACACAAGTAACCGCATGTGCGCAAAGGTAGCTAGGCTCTTCCTGCTTATATCAGACCCTTTTCCTGTCTCATCACAACCCTCTGGGGTACAGTTCTGGGCCTCAAAGTAAAGATGCTTCCATGTTCACTAGTATCAGAAAAAAAAATAGGTATAAGCGAGCGCTGGAGGTTGAATCAACCCCTCCAGAGGAGGAAAGACGGCGTGGGCGAGACGCCCGGAGATAATCGAATGGATCAGTCCTACGAAGGTTATATAACCAGTTACTCTACAAGAGAGGGCAAGTAAATGCGCCGGCATTTTTTAATGCCTTTCATTCATACGAGTTACCCATTCAGCATAGCAGGTTACGTTTCGCTCAGTGCACCCATGCCGCCAGCCCTGACTTAAAAAATCGTCCACTTACTCGCATTATGGCTTCCGTCGGAAATATTAGCACGGACTTCCCCCATTTCTCAGCCCAGTGCTGGCAACTGTTCTGTTGGACCCAAGGGGACTGGCATACTTCTTTTTCCAGCATTGTAGATGACTTGGAAAGGGGCTGATGATTTTCAGTATGCAAACTAACGAAAAACGAATTACGTCGATACACGAAAGAAGAAGAAAAGAGAACTACCTACCCCGGCTTTTGAGACACCAAAATTCAACTTTCTCAATTTAGTTTATCCTCAAATCTACCGGGCATTCTTGTAAGCCAAGTCGACGGGATTCAATTTGTGGAAGTGAACCAAGCACTCTCTCTGGACAAGATGGGACTATGTACATCAGAAACTAAAGAGACTCCTAATGTCACTAGCCCGTTTCCTTGGCCTACATTCCCGAGGTGAACTCGAACTTCAGTCGCTCCCGAGTCGACCTACTCGAGCGACCATCCATGCACCACCGTTATACACTTACCTAGCTTGAGTGGAAAGACGCTGGATTTTGCGTAAGCTGATCTGGCCCATGTTGAGCATCGGCGCAACATCTACCCGCATAGAAAACAAGCACCTCCGACTCCGACTCTTAGGATGGGTTGCCACCTACTAAAGCTCGAAATCCCGTTTCGTTTTTCGGCTTGACTATACATTGCTCTCAGAAGCAAGATCTGGAAGAGAGATAGCGTTGTATAAGGGAACTTTCAAGGTGCTGGTATTGCTGTATTCCGAGAGACTCATCTCGGAATTTCAAATCTTAAGTGAGGATCAAGTTGAGGCAAGACTCGCACTTCCACTATATAACTGTTGCAAAAACGACGTCGCTATTGCTCGTTGAAGCAATAGCGCCTTATATATATCGCGACAATAACATAACTCCTTAGTCTGTAAATAGACAGGTTGAGGTGGAAGGCTTTTGGAGATTGATAGAGAGGTGCTTGACTCATGCGGAGCCGGGACAGTGCCAGGGGAGCTGAGGTCTAAACCCACGGTCAAAACGGGAGCAATATACCACAGGCGAAGGATTAAGGGGCTGCCAGTGTGTCTCTAGCTGTTTCCTAGGGTGCGATTTGGGAAAATGGGTATACGACTCGGTAGGTTCCTCCGAAAGATAGGGAACGGGGTGATAATTAACGTACATCCAATCATAACACACTGATTTCGACTTCTAAAGATGTCCTTGTCATCAATGGCAACTTGTTGTTCATTCAAGGTTCCCTGCCCTAACGAACGAAAACAAATTGGGTGTAAAGTTACCACTTTGTATTCATATAGATAATAGCAATGATTACCTGGCATCCGTAACATGACTTTGCGTAACAGGATTATTTTTCGATTTTAGGAGATTCTGTGTTTATTATAATGCAATGAGCTATGCTACAACACTCCATTTTTACTCATTTTTTCAGTACCTTAATTATTCAGTGAAAAGCTTACACTGCTG
Organism: Xylaria sp. JS573; assembly: GCA_000966885.1. NCBI lineage: Eukaryota > Fungi > Ascomycota > Sordariomycetes > Xylariales > Xylariaceae > Xylaria > Xylaria sp. JS573. The sequence continues at coordinate 709,067 of JWIU01000098.1, read as the reverse complement.
CACGGAGGCAGTGTTCCTCAGAAGTGGCAAAAGGCCAAGAGCCCAGCAAACTTCAGTACGTCGACATTATTGTAGATAGTCGTCTTGTACACACAAGAAGTAGGACGAGACGACTCCCTCGATGCTTGAGAAGATAGGGGAGGCTGAGGGGAAGACCTGTAAGCAAAAAAAAAAAAAAAAAAAAAAAAAAAAAAAANAAAAAAAAAAAAGTTGCACCCACCTATATAAAGTATGTGTACCTACAGTGAATGGGACTCACTATGAGCATATTCCGGGTATCACTTCATGAGGAGATTGAGATGCCGTTGCTATCGTGTAGGTAGGTGTCTTTCAGACGCGCTACTCGCTCTGAATAAGCTGTGTTGACGCGTATTGAAAGTAACTAAGGGTCAGGTAGCTCGTGTTAGATATACCTACAGAACTATGTACAATTTTCAGGAAGTATTGAAATTATAATTCTAAATCAATGTTTGTTTATCTTCTTGACGAAGCACTGCACTACTTGCTATCGAGTAGTCTAAGGACGACGCAGTACGAGAACTGGACAATGGTTTGACCCTACCCCATGTAGCTCATCTGATTGGGCGAGCATGGTGATTTGAAGATAGTGGACGGAATAATAAGATGGGCGAAGTGTTAATCGAGGAGTATCAATTTGGTTCTATCCTCCTAAATCGTCGTGATGAGATAGTGGTAGCCCGCAGTATGCGTCTAACTCCCTGCGAGGTAGCTCTGGGGGGTTGGCAAGCGTATCTTTCCGTTGATGTTGCCAATGAAACGTGTACAGTCTACCATCAGGAAGCCATTTTCATTGATTAAATTTCTCCTGTCTACACTAATATACATATTTACCTACTGTTATGGTGGCACAGCACACTTGAGACGTCAACCCCTGTTTCGCAAGTGTCTTTCAACTATGCCCGTGGTTCTCAATAAAAAACCCCATATTTCTTACTATGTTGTATCACTGCGCCTACTCATTGTTTGGTTTCTCCGAATCGGGAGAAAAGTTGGATTACTAGAGAACCCTAGAGCAAGAAACAACCTTGCTGAGTTGAATTATGCAGTTACAGCATTTCTCATTATTTCTAGGATAATACCTTTTCTGCGCCCTGAAGCGCACGAAATTCAGCACTGTCTTTAAACCATCCCCGTGTTTATTTGATATCAGTATACGTTCGACTCACGTTACTAGATATCCAGCTCCCTGATGAATAGCTGGTTGAGCACTACTTCATGTCAAATTAGTATAGGGGTTTAAGGGATTAGTTGGAAAGAGGGGCAGAGGGGATAGGGTGATGTGAGAATACATCTGTTTAAGAGGCGGTAGTCGAACTAATCCCTTCATACTTATGGCAAGACCATGGGGACATACTATAGGAGCGGTTGCAGGCGGTAAAGTGTTGGGGAATGTTTTAGACATACTACGCAATCCTCGCCGTTTCCCTTAATTCCCCTCCCTGTGGCTCCCGCGATTATGCATGGTTACACAATTCACTGTTGAAAGAGCGGTGTGCATGTCTTGAATATAGTGCCTCTACGAGTCATCGTAAATAGCGTTCATAGGCTTAAGTGATCTCCAGAATGCTACAGAATCTCGAGCGAGTGAAGGTACCGTTTGCTCGGGGCTTGGACAGTCAGAGGCCGCGAGTGATCGCCGACGGATTTCTGGCCGACGACTTCAGAAATTAGTAGCTACTCTAAATTTTGAACATTGATCAGGCCATCAAGTAGGAGTCCTTGTCTTCTAGGCCCACCTCTACCATTTCACATAATATACTTAACTAGAATTTTTCATACATATATGCGTGGTCTTCGCCACGACAGTTCGCCTAATCAGACCTTCATCCAAGCGACAACTCATACACATAAGTATAATATTTTACCGAAATAACTGAACTTCTCGTTCTGCATAGATGCGCCTTAGCAATATAAGACACCGCTAGCCAATAGGTATCTTTAGGCATTGCCACTCACGTGTAGCGCCTTCCCGTGGTATTGCGTGGGAAGGCGAACCTTGTGAGTATCGACCTCCATGACGATATGATTGGGCCCTGTCGTCTGGATAACTTTCCAGTGCCTCAAGTGTCATCACTACCATCCTGCAAGAACACAGGTGTGTTTGTAATTTGCGAGCTGGATGAAGGGTTCGGTGTAAGCTGCTTTGTCTGAGGAGCAGAGTGTTTAGTACGTGGGCTCAAGCTTACTCTATAGAGGCGTTGAGACGGAGTGTTTTAGCGGCAGTTCATGAAGTGGCCACGTGTCTTCTTGTAGGCGATTCGGATCTCCCGCGCGAAACAGGATCAGCCTACATAACGGTTGCTTCCACTGAATGTCACAACAATAGCTTCGGTGTGACTGAGGCCCGGCTGAAGTTGTATGCGAAACTCTCGTAAATGGTATGATCACCTTGACGCAAAATGACACGAGCCTCAAAGTGATGTCTCTGTGGGGACGAGATACCAAGGCGATATTGGTTTAGCTTCCTTCCATGACAGCATCCTCCCCTTGACTCTGGTTTTCGGTAGCTTTCTTGGATTCCTCCTCACGCACTGGCCGGCGCTTTTGACGAGCAGCTTGGACAGGAAAGCGCCTCGCTCTTCCGCAGGTATTGCATTTGATGACCAATACGTCGGCCCACGGTTTCTTGGCGCCCTTGCTCTTGTTCTCGACCGTGGAGCTGCTCGTCTCCCCTTCGACAAGCAAGCTGTTGCAGTATTTGCAAATGGTGTGCTTCAAAGCTGGAGACAGGCGCATTTGGACCTTCAGAGACGTCGCTCGAAGATCAGCAAGCAAACGTCTGGACAGTGCCTGCTTAGCGCGGGTTGTAGGCGATGCTTGTTCATCTCGTAGCCTATCATTTCCACTCTGGCAGTCTTGAGAAGCGTTGGAGGGCCCCGATTCTTGAGGAAGAGTGCCCAGATATGTTGCTGCTTGGTACAGGTATGATACCCTCGAATAGATTGGCCGGTTCGGTACACTTCCAGTCTTGGATTTCGCCATGGCTAGACTCATATATGTGTTTGGTTTCCAGGGCGTGGATTCTGCTCTGGTATCACAGCAACTGAGTAGAGGAAGAGGTTTCGTGGAGAATCACAGCGGCCTCTACGTCTATTTCGTCATGTCATATACTGCTCTGGTATGGGAAATATTTGAGGAAGTGATTTAGGTAGTCTAGCGCGTGGTAGATGCTGCAAACTGGCCTGGCTGCCGGGGCTGTCAGCCCGGCACACAGGTGAGAAATCTGGGGAAGGATGTGGGTGCCGGCATTTACCCGGACAATGGGACACGTCAGGTACCTAGGTACTCCAGTCTGTTATTCCTACCTAGGTAGTATTGTGTAGGTACCTAGATACCTCCATACCGTTGCTGAGGCCTCAGTGGCCAATGGCACGGCACAGCCCCATTGTCCCTGCGCTAACCTTATCTGGGGCTAGCGCATAAATCGGTCGCGCATTCCAAGTCCTTCCCGTCAGCTTTGTCACGTTCTCTCTTTCTGATTTTCTGACGTCCTCCAGCCTTCTCTTCCTCCTTCCATCCATCAACAGCAACGTCGCCAGCCTTCCTGTCTCGTTGCCATCAACGCACCACCGCAACGACTTTTCACATCAGTTATTTTCATCTCGTCTCGAGGCAGTATCAATCTGCATCCGTAAAGCTCAGCAAATTCTCTTATTCCGCCACGACCACCTCACTAATCCACCACCATGTCTGCTGAAGAGGATCTGATCGACTACTCCGACGAGGAGCTGGCCACCAATGACACCGCCGCCGCCACTAACGGCAAGAAAGCCGACGCCGCTGCTTCCGGCAACAATGTCGACAAGAAGGGTTCCTACGTCGGAATCCACTCCACCGGCTTCCGTGATTTCCTGCTGAAGCCTGAACTTCTGCGCGCTATTACCGACTGCGGATTCGAGCATCCTTCGGAGGGTTAGTCTACTACATCTTACACGTCCCAGCTTCTCAAAGAAACCATGCATCCCTCCTTCAAGCGTCCGTCCCATCTCGCAAGCATATCGCAAGGAAGAGAAAGATAGAAGAGGAAATATAAAAAAGTAAGGGCTGTTGGGGGGCACGAAATCGGCGCCACCATCGCCAGCAATTCGGCGTCTGTGTTTTTTCACGGATCTAAATTCCGAACGGAAAATCCTGTGTTGGTCGCTTCTTCAAGCGTCTAAAAGACGCGTCGAACGCGTCAGTCGCGGTGGCTTCAGACAGCCTTACGCGGAACGAGAACGAGAACTTGGGCATTTTGCAGATGCGATGAATCCCAATGCTTTACTCTCGACGGTCGGATTGTTGTCACTACAGGCTAGCGATTGGGTGCTGGATTTTTGGCATTGCAAATAAGCATGCTATTTCTATCTATCCCACGGATAGGCTAGTCGGAGATTCCGCCGTGATGGGCTTAGTTATTGAAGAGCGATGCTGCGATGATGGGCGGACCTTGTCGAATTTTTACCTCTACGTCCTTCGTCGTGCACACCTTGGAAACCCTATCTAACATACGATCGATTCCTACAGTCCAGCAAACGTGCATCCCGCAGGCCCTCCTCGGTGGTGACATTATCTGTCAAGCAAAGTCTGGACTCGGAAAGACGGCCGTCTTCGTCCTGACCACCCTCCAGCAGGTTGAACCCATTCCTGGCGAGTGCTCTGTCTTGGTCATGTGCCACACTCGTGAACTGGCTTTCCAGATTCGCAATGAGTACAACCGATTCAGCAAGTACATGCCTGATATCAAGACCGGCGTGTTCTATGGTGGTACTCCCATTCAGAAGGACGCCGAGGTCCTAAAGAATAAGGATACTCATCCTCATATCATTGTCGGCACCCCGGGTCGTCTTAATGCTCTCGTCCGAGACAAGTACCTCCGTCTTGCGAGCGTTCGGATTTTCGTGCTCGATGAATGTGACAAGATGCTCGATGCGACTGGTGAGCATTTCGACTTCCTGCTTCTACCGTGAACTTCGACTAACCTGTTAAGACATGCGACGAGATGTGCAAGATATCTTCCGGCAAACTCCGCAGCAGAAGCAAGTCATGATGTTCTCCGCGACTCTCTCCGATGAAATCAAGCCAGTGTGCCGGAAGTTCATGCAGAACCCGACCGAGCACTTCGTCGATGAGGATACCAAGTTGACGCTCCACGGTCTGCAACAGTATTACATCAAGCTTGAGGAGCGTGAGAAGAACCGCAAGCTCAATGAGCTTCTTGATGAACTCCAGTTCAACCAGGTCATCATCTTCGTCAAGAGCACTGTTCGTGCAACAGAGCTTGACAAGTTGCTGCGCGAGTGCAACTTCCCGTCCATCTCAGTTCACTCAGGTGTCAGCCAAGAGGAGCGGTATGTATTTATGCATCATCCCGACCTAGATCGGCGTCTAATTTTTCTCGTAGGATCAAACGGTACAAGGAGTTCAAGGAGTTCAACAAGCGCATCTGTGTCGCTACCGACGTTTTCGGTCGTGGTATCGATATTGAGCGCATCAACCTTGCGATCAACTACGACCTGCCTTCCGATGCTGACTCCTACCTCCACCGTGTTGGCCGTGCCGGTCGTTTCGGTACCAAAGGTCTGGCCATTTCATTCGTGAGCACTGATGCCGACCAAGAAGTTCTTAAGGCCATCGAGAAGCGATTCGAGGTCGCTCTTCCGTAAGTTACTACCTTACTACCTTCTTATGCGACTTGACTAAACTATGTTTGTCAGTGAGTTCCCCAAGGAGGGCATCGATGCCAGCAGCTACATGGCGTCGTAGAGTGTTTTGTCTCGACTTTCTTCATACTTGCGCCCCAAGGACGCTATTCGGTCACTTGCATTATGCTAAAGCCGTCACGCGTACACGATTGCAGGCCTCGGTGGAGGGGATATCTAAAAAGCAGAGACATGTCTGACTCGGGGATAACTGTATAATTATACTTGCAGTTCGGAATGAACAACTGACTCGTGGGAGGAAACGAAGAGGCTATTTTGTTGAGAGCCCCGTCTTCATGGCTTTTAGTAGCTATGTAGTCGTCATTGCCTCATTCCCGGTTACGTTGCAATCGCTGATTTCACATACGGTTGTGGTCCATAATTTTCAGTTCCAGCAAGGAGCTACGAATAGACTGATGTGAAGAAAATGCATGTTTTAAATCTGACCTAATTAGGACCAAGAATACTGTTGTGACATGATGAATCTTGCCTGTATGGTTCCATTATTCTGTACCACTCTGTCTAGCGGGCACACGTTATCGTGGTTTGAATAGGATTGAACTCGGAGGGTTCGCTTTGTATTTATTAGCATCCAGATATTGCTCAGTCGTGGGAAGTATCTTCGGAGACGTACCCGTCTCATTTGGTTAACCAGACTCAATATGAGCAGCCAGACTTGACTTCTTTCTCTTCTTTACAACGTGTTAGAGCTAAGCATCTTGAACTGGACTTCATATTATCTATCAATAGTGTGTTATATATGTACGCCCTGCTCTGATACTTGCTGTCTTGACGGTAACACGCTCTGTCCAAACATTCCCAGTCTCGAAGTTAAGGGTAGTCAGGAAATAATGGAGGCTAGTCGTTATGTATCAGTCCCAAGATCGAGCAATTCTGGCATCAAACCACGACCTCAGCAACCTAGACTAAGACGTGGAGGTGAGAAAAAAGTCTTTCTTCATCTTTATCCAACTGATTAGGTTGGAAGACAGCTGCGTCTATGCGGCGGGATTCTCTGCAGTCATGGTAGAATTAGGGAGGTTGTGAGCAACGGACTGCGGTATGGGTTGACCGTTAAGAGTTATGCCCTGAGGTGTATAAGGCTGTAAAGAGATTGTGGCAAGCAACTGGACGTCCTGGTTTATGACCGGGCCCTCCAGCTAGAAAGAGTAAAGCAGAAGGAACCTCGTGATCTGCTCTATATTGAATTGTCAGTCTAGTGAAAGTGGATAGCGACTACGCTGAGGCCGGTTGCCGTTGCTGGTGATCATATATGTATACTCATCTATCACACAACTTGAGCAAAAGACTGTTGAGCTGATGGCTGAATCAATGCTGTCGATATAAACGGAAAGAAAGATCCCCATGGATTGCAGGGGCCTAACAGCATGCTTAGAGTTTGAATAGGAGGTACATAGAAAATACTGAAGGCAATACAATATCAACTCAGTATCCACTAGCAGGAAGCGAATATTATACTTTCTGCTTCCATCTATTTGCAAGTCTGTGCAATTTACTTACCTCATAGAGGACATATGGTAGTAGGAAATTAGTTATTGTCATTTGTTTGTTTATTCCATGTCTGCCTGTGTACTTCATATAAGGCGCTGAGTGTTTAAACCAGAATACGCCAAAGCAGCACCAACGATCCTAAGCCTAAACCACCTTGTTACAATGCATGAAGTTGTTCAGACATTACACACTCCTAGCTTCCTCCAGTTGCTTGCAAGCCTTACTTTCAAGGCAGAAGTAGGAATATCACTGGAGCCTCAGGCAATGGATTGTTAAGCCATCAGATGACAGACAGTATGACACCAACTTCGTCACCTGGATATCGAATTGACCCGAACACAAGAAGTCCTGTCCGTGAGCATCAGACCCTTCGTCTTGACTCGGTGCTCGCCACATTCGATCTTAATAACCACAGGGAGGCGTTACATAACCAGCCCCTCGTGAGCGTTGAGTCACAGATCCTCTCATCTCCTCACCACATATCCCTTGAAGCGATTTAGCCCACCCACCACCAACGGTTACCGGGAAGACTCACCCATCCCTTCTGGTCCCCTGGTTGTATCTACCTAGCTACTTACTGTGTTGTTCCGCTGCTTACCAATAGCAGCCGGCCAGTTAGTCAGTCGGTCACCGCGCCTTTTCTCCACGACAACAAACCCGAGCTCCACCACCCCTCCCCCTGGGATTTACCCTACCTATCGTAAGCACGGCCAAGTGCGCTCGCCTGACTGCTTGGCTGTGTGAATCATCGATCGCACGCGTGTGTCACGACGACTGGACTGGGCCCATCGTCGATTCGATTCGATTCCTTTCCTTTCCGTCCGAGCGAGCGGGAGATCGAAGCACGGAGTGACACATGGATAGGTACCTTACCGGCCGCACACACCGCGGCAGGCAGACAGACAGGCAGACAGGCAGGTAGCCGAAAGTCCACCACCCCGTGTGTCAGCCGCGGGGCAAGCTACGAGATATATCCTGCGCGAGCCGACCGGGAGGGAAGAGTCAGTCACACACGCGCGTGCGCGTGCGCGCGCGTGGTTCAAAGAGGGAGCGCGGTGGGAGCCGGCCAGTCATCGCCGCCGGGCTGGGAGCTGAAAACATCGACTATCAGCCAGCCAGCCAGCCAGCCCGCTAGCTAGCTAGCTGGGAAAGCAGGGCAAGGCGGCCCGGGTGGTTCGTGGGTTGAGTGAGTGGGCGAGCGAGTGAGTGTAGCCCGGCCATGCATCGCCGCAGCGCGTGGGAGTCATGTGGTCTCGTGTCATCCAGTTATCCATCCATCCATCCATCCACCAGTCCATCCGTCCATCGCCATCGCCATTGCTTCTTCGCCCGGGGTACGGTAGGCGGATCCAGCGTATGTTGGCGACATGCAAGGCTACCACCCACCGTCTGCTGGCGTTTGCCTTTTTTTTTTTTTTTCGCCGCTCGAGGCTGAGCGAAGGATTTTTCAAGGCCGTATGATGCCGTTGGTCTTTTGGAAGTTCCTCAGCTTACTTCGTAGGCAGTTGATTTGCTGATGGCTGGGGCTGGCTGGCTGGCTAACAACTACAGGCTAGTATGTAATGGCCGAATGGCGAGTGGTGGTTGGGTCCAGTCTCACTTTCCGCGGTCCTTGCTTACATGATTTGCCTGCCCCCCGCCCCGAGGCCCCCGAGGCCTGTAATAGGTAGAGAGGGAGAGGGAGAGAGGGATCTGAGGCGCCGTAGGATGGTCGCGGTGAGATATGACGCACACATTTCAACAAGCAAGTCCTCCTTTGCCGTAGGTAGTCGTCTCCAACGGGGACGCTGTCGTCCCCGGCGGCTGCCTGTGGGCACTTATCACTGTTTACTTACTCACTGACTAGGTAGTACGCCGGTAGGTATACTATTATCTATCTCGTAGCCTGTAACCATGCTGTAGTGAAACGCATGTCATCTTACGCGCCCCTAGCCGCGAAGATATCGGCGGTTCCTTCACGTCTGTGTCTAGGATCATCCCAATTCTCGTGGGGTAAACCACGGCTGTTGCCTACCTTAGCCGAGCCGATGCTGTCCATACCATTGCAGTAACCCTGTTTCCCCTCCCCAGATCTACCGTGTGAACCTACTGCAAGGGAATTCGTCTACAGAGGTCCTACGAGCGTAGTCTGGATGAGAGAGGATGACCGAATGCGGGCATGGCGGATCCCCATTCGCTAGGCAAGGTGATCGCGGAGTGTTTCCAGAACGCCCACATGATGGCGCCAAGCGGCGCAAAATCCAAAGGAGGGCCAGGAGGATTTGGGGTTTAGGCATTTCATTTGAGGGCGAGTGAGGAGAAGTCGTTCGTTGTCTTGCTGTTAACAAGTCACGGGGTCCTGGCTGCCTGGGGATTTGGAAATTCGAACCGTTCACATGTTGCTGACAGGTAGGCTACTGCGAGAAAATCTCCGTGTTAATCTAGATGCGATCTCATAGTAGATACCTACTCCGTACCTACTCCGTACCCATGGGGCGGATGGTGTAATCTGTATGCGAGTGCTTATAACGTACGTAATGCTCATACGCGCGCTAATTAAGAGTCTCATCGTCGATCGTCGTGGCGGTGACCGTGAATGATTTGGGTGAATGAATCGATACGAAGCAGCCTCGGCCTTCTCAAGTCGTGTTGGACCCGTAACGCCGATGGGTGATTGAAATGAGTGATTGCTTGATTGATTGATTGAAAACGAGGGAGCCTTCGGGGGTCCAAGCCTCGAAAATGACGAAAGCCACACGGCTTCCCATTTAGACCGTCCCTCATTCGGCTCATCCATGCAAGCGTCCCCGCAAAACCTTATTGACTTACTCCGTTCAGTACGGGTTCGTGATCTAAAATTTGAGCATTGCATATTGTCGCATAGACGCGCAATTGTCTGGCTATGGGTATGAGCCCAGGGACGCGACGATGGCGGTGTTGCTTCCGTTTCTGTTGCCGCCGCTGCGGCTGTTGCGCACCCCCACAACCCACATGGAACTCAGCAACAGGCTGCAACGATGGGCAGATAGCGAGACAGCTTCACCTTATCGGATTGGCCGGTATATTCTGGGCAGTGGCAGAACGCATAGCATAATATCGCATAGCCATTGCGATATGCGTAGGTAGTCAACTGTTGAACGCTGTGTTTTGTGGAGACAGACGGATCACGGAGGAGGCGGCGGCGATGGCGAAGTTCGGGTTGAGACATCGCCATGAGATGTGAGCCAGACTCTCATGCTAATGTGCCGGCACTCCCAACCTCATTCATTCATCTAAGTAGGTCGGCTGTCCATGTGTACGTGTACGCAGGGCCCCTGAGATCCGGATTCAACATTCGACAGCATGCCACATTCGTGTATGCGAGGGTTTCACACGTTCATGTAATAAATAAAAGAAAAGGGAAAAATGTCTCGGGCTTACCCATCCACGCCGCACAAGGTGCGCGAGGTTCACCACCCTACTGGCCAGCTGGTCGGAATTCTAGTACCTAGGGTAAGAAGAGGCACAATGAACCATCAACACCGCCAACCCCACCACACACACACATACACACACACAGGTCCCAGCCCGGAACTACGGATTGGGCGGTGCAGGATGCAATTACTCATGCTGACGCCGTGCCTCATTGGCCATTGGGTGAGGGCGCAGCGCGGAAGTGCCTTGGCGGCCAGGCGCTTCGCTAGTGCTGCAGTTGTAGTAACCGTAGACACGATGTGGTTGCATACACACGCTCACTAAGGTCTCTCGCTGGACAACACGCACGCACACCTCCGCAACATCACGCTGCGGAAGACGAGGTAAACATACCTTTATCTACCCCGTAGAGTTCGTAGGGATCCATACATATACATAGAGGGGCCGTCGGGGCTGGGAACCATATTGTGCCGAAGATCGTGGTGAATGGACCCTGGGCTATGTGCTTATCTCGGCGACGAGATCGCGATTCAAAGTTTGCTCTGTTCGGTTGGAGATTGCGCTGCAAGGTTGAACACGAGGGGGAGTTTTTGACGCGGTGGCATCCATTTCCCAATCCCCAATTCCCCCATCTTCCGTCGCTCTCTCTCTCTCTTCCACGACGTCCGGGAGGGAGGGGAAAAGGCCAAACCGAGAAAAGCCCACGTGCAGTTCTGGAACGCGGAAATCCCGAAACTCTGTACTGACTCTTCTCTCTTGCACATGTTCTCTCTTTACAACTACCTACCACATAACCTAGGTATTATCAGATAACCTTGATGCGCCCCGTACAACTATGTAGGTAGGGACCACGGCAAACGCGTTGCCCAGATACGAAATGTCCGGGGCATCTATTCTGGAATGGAATCATCGGAACAAAGCGGAGCCCCAATTGGGACGGACCAAGAGTACTAGGTAACAAATGGAAATTTCTCAGCGCGGCTGGCGTGGGTTGTTGGAGACGGGAACTGCCAGCCGTTGGCTGCTGACGTGGATGAAACCCGCGCGGTAATAGATTTATTTGTTTGGTAGAGGCGACTTTTTTTTTGGTTGGCACGACTATCGTGAGACCGTGATCTGATGGCCCCAGGAATTTGACCTCAGCTTTGCCTCCCGCCCCCTTGCGTATGACGCTGGATTGCACATGCGGCGTGTTTCGTTAGAGAAGACCAGTTCTTTCTTGCTGATCTCGTGATGGCACAAGTTGTCACGCCGTTTGATGACTTTTACCGACCTCGAGTCTTTGGTCATACCAGTAGCACTGCCAAGTCATCATCATTATCAATCTACTTAGCTCCGCTGGCGGTCTGCGCCTATATCAAAGAGAAGTAGGTAAGACCTCAGCTCGCGATGGGGTCCGAGCATTGATGCCCTATGATTCACTGCGTCAAGCGCGCTGTGACTAGGTAGATATGTAGTTGTTTATGTAGAACCAGGCACAATCCGACACTCCCTGATCTGCCCAAGGTCCGATCTCGCGCGTGTTTACTGATTGATGAGGTCGGTGATGCTAATCTGTACTGGGGCCACACACACATTCGGGGGACCAAGAAAGGAAAAATGAGCTGGAGTTGAGTCATCGCGACTTGGCTGGTGACGGGTAGCCCACTCGTATCTCATTGGCTGACCGCGGAAGGGATATGGGGAGGGCTAAAACGGTAGGAAGGGAGGAGGAGATGTGTTTCGAGGCAGCCGACATCCCTGCTGATACACTTTATCGCCGTCATACCTCTCGCTCGCCCACCCAGCCTGAGATGTGGCTGGCCTACCAGGGGGGATTCCTCGTAGTGGTTGTGAAGGTTGTTACACCTCTCTCTCTCTCTTCGTGAATCACCGTTGCCTTAATTGATGTTGGATATCGCGAACGCCCCATCTCCAGCATATGATTTTACATATGGGGGCCTGATGAGAAGTAGCCCAAGGACGGGTTGACGGGTTACCCTGCATCCAACCTCCACGAGGGAGAGTTGGAGGAGCCAAGGCATGAGAGCAGCCGGTCAGTTGTTGATACATACAATCGTATGAGTTGTCAAAGCACGGGCTACATTACGAAGACCACCGCCTCTTCGACCGACCGACTGGTGGACGGGCACGAAGCGGCCGCTACAAGTGAGCAAGCCACCTTCGTCCAGCTACCACTGCCATAGGGCTTCGTCTCTGCACCACGATATCCCATGCTTGCTTGCGTGTGATGCCTCTTCTCATCCCAGATAAAAAAAATAGTCCGAGGACAGCCACCCCCGCTTCGGCGTTTATGACTTCAACCGCTTCCATTGGCCATGTTTCTGCATGGCGGCTTGGATCAATATCTAGACAGTCTCTTGGCAATGGCGAGAGCTCCAACTACGAACCAGGTATCCTGCCGCTTTGCTCCAGGAGAGACCAGCTCCAAGAATTAGACATACCTAATGGCCTCACGATGGCCGTTGCCGACCTGTTGAGGTCAGTCATAGTTACCATATAGGTTTCAGTCGACCTACTCCGACTGTTCGCCGGACTGGATGCTGTGCAGATTACGGAAGATCTCACTGCTTACTACCCTTTTTGGGGGCCCATGAGATGGGGCTGTCAAATCGGCAGGTGGCGCGTCGTGATCAACGCTTGTTGGAAGCTGAACGTGAGCAAGGCTTTGAGGGTTCCATCCAAGTCATGCCATGACTGTTGCTTTCGCTCGGAGACCGTGCTAAAGGAAACATCCCGATGTTGGGTGGTGTGTGTTGGAGCAAGGCGCAACGCCAACATCCAAAGTGCAGGCATCAGGGTAGCGGCCAAGCTTGCCGAGGACATACATAGTATCATGGCATGTAGGATCATGTTGCGGTATGGTGCCATGCCATGGCTTCTCTCGAACCTCAAGCCATTTTCTAAACAGGGTGAGACTTAAAGAGGTTCGATAATAAATGACGACACTTTCGGCATTGCATTGGCAATTATTTGCTGGTATCTAGATGTATTATCTCCATCTAGGAGCTGAGCTGCTGAGGCCAGCGCAAGGCTTCGGCAATGCTGACAAAGAATATGAATAGGCTCAAATAGGTAGTTGATCAACGTGCAATTCGTTCATGGCAATCCATGTACAGATCTGTAGGCTGTCGCAAAGGCAGACAGGTACCTCTTGATGGACTTTTGTGCCAAACAAGTAATGGCCTGCCCTGCCTAGCGGCAAGGCAATCATGGCATAATCGTAATCGTGTTTGCTGTGTCGGCTTCGTTTGACGGGTAATTTCAGCCTAGCCTCAAGACAACGATGTATCTATCCAATGCCTTGCAGGACTACCTACGAATGTGCGCTTTTTTAGAAAGACAGGCTCCTGGGACGTTAATAGAAAGACTATGTAACGGTTGAGACAATAGCGAGAGCTAAGGGGGCGAGGGCAAGAGAGACTGAAGCTGTGTCGATTTCAGAACCGGCAATCATGTCGCAGTGTGCAACGTCTGCGCCCCCGATTAGGGACGGACCCGGCTAGGAGAAAGAAAACGTTGTAAATTCGGGAAAAGGTCCTAAGATAAGCTTCACAATACGAAATCTGGCATCATAAAGGACCAATGATCAAGTACCTATCTCAAGTATCGAAAAGGCCGGGCTGGAGGATTGGGAAATTCGCCATTGGAAGTGTCTAGATTGCCTATACTACGTACACAGCAGACAATGAATGAGTGGCCAAACAGAAAAAAGGCTCACACACAAATCCCTCCGCGATCCCTCCCCCCCGCGCCCGCCGGCTTGGGCCATGCGAAGCAATCTCACCCTTCTTCGCCTTTGATGATGGGATCAGGCAGTTCAGGGGATGCCGTGTAGCACCAAACTTGCAAGCAGTGCTGCCCTTGCGGTGGCGAACATCCGTTGATGTTGTTCGAAGGGACAAACTTCGAGGCTAGATACCTTAGGTTGTGTGCTTTAGATGCCTCTAGGTTAGGGTGTAGGTAGGATGTGTGAGGTCTTTAGTAGGGGATGCCTCAATACTCACTCAACACATGTCGTACCGACCACCCTGGCGGATATAAGAAGTACGTATTACGTACGCTACGTGAGCACAGAACACATTCTTTGTTACATACAACTACGAACGAATGACATACCTCTGGGTAGGTAGGTATTCATCTAGTAAGGGCTATTGATGTGTTCGTCTCATCTACTCAGCGCCTGTATGTGTATGTATATGTATACTACCTAGGTACAGTCTCTTCATGGTCGTTATTTACATACCTCTTACCTTGCCTATCCAGTTGCTTTACTGTTAGGTGTATCTACTCGCAAACCACCGGGTCTTAAAAAAGGTGAGGCGGGTGGGGGCTAGATAGTAGGACAGGACAGGACATCCAGAGGAACTTTTCCGTGTAGAAAGGTTCGTTCAGTTCTACTGCAGTACTGAATTGATGGATGACTCTTCTTCATCCAAGTCTTGCAGGCTTTGGTTGCAGTGGCTGTTCAGAGCTGCAGCAATCTTGCAGGCCCGCTAAACCGTATATGAGGGCGCTAGAGCAACGCGGGCAGGGGTTGGAGAGCGCTGTAGCCACCTATCCCCCCCTCCTAATAAGTTATGCAGCAAGCTAGAAGATTACTTTGTCCAATGAGGCATACATCGAAGGGTGGCCGCTAGCACGCATTCGGCTCTGGCCCTTCGTGCGTCCACCGCGGAGGGTGTCCTCCCAAACCACCCCGGCCGGCCCAGCCTCGTGCCTGAGTGGCCCATCAGCGTCCCGCCCGGCGTCGTCGCCCAATGGCCTGAGCCCATTATCAAAGGGGACCCTCTCGTTGCAGGGCTCGTTGATGACGACACCCCCCTGCTCCATCGAACTCCTCTTTTTGGCTGGGTGGTCTGAAGTGGCCGGACGCCGGCGATTGGTGGGATGGGCTTCTCTATGTAGGTACCTACTCGGACTGGCAAGACTCCATGGCAGTCACTCGCGCACCCCATCGATCTCTTCCTCTTCCCCCATCCGCCCATCCTGCTGCTGCCGCCCCCCCAGGCGTTGCCGAGTTATTATGTGTAGTGCGGCATCAGCTTCGTTGTTCAAAACTCGTCTGTACCCCAGAGCACTGTCCGTGTCCTCCTGTTTTTCCCTCTCCTCTATCGAACAAGGCCGCCGCAATGTTCGATTCTAAGATCTAGAGAACTCCCCCCCTCTCAAAGGCGACTTCTCGAAAGTCTGCTCGAGTATCGAACACATCATCACCGCCGCTTTGTGCTGTGTATTGCGTTGAAGTTTATTTCTCTCTCTCTGAACCCGCTCTATTAGTCAGGCCTCGCGTTCTGGTATTGCAGTGGCATTTGTTTGCGCTCTTGCGACCAGGCGACGACGACTCATATCCGTCCCGTTATTAGTCTTATTCCGATGACCACCAACAGTCCTTCGAACTCATAGTACTCCTATTCCTATTATTACTCCCCTCGCCTCTCCTTCCTTCTAGACTGTCCACACGCCACACCGCACTTCTCAAAGAGGAAAAAAGGCAACGAAAAGAAAAAGCTAAAAAGAAAAAGAGAAAAAAAAATAGGCAAACGAAAAGAACCAATAACGCTGTTTGCGGTCTGACTCTATCTTAATTCTGTACTCTATTCTTGTTATCGGTTTTGCCAGCTCTCTCCTCTCAGCCCTTTCGTCTTTATCCCACTATTACGCGCCACGCCAGTTGAAACTGGATCCATTTCTAGGCTCCCACTCGCGTGTGTGACGGGCATCCAAAAGCTCCTTGTGACGTGCCAGTTGGAGTCACTTGGTCCTTTCCAATTCTACAGTCCAGGCCCCCCGGCAACGCAGCAGCCCAGCAGCCCAGACGCCTAGGTTAGGTTAGCCACTTAGCCACCCGGCCCCTCCCTCTTCCAGCCTGCCAGAGCGCGAAACCCAGCAAAGACCACCTGTACAAACAGCAGTTTAGCGGTAATGATCGGACTGGTCTTCGCCACCTTAGCCAGGAAAAGAGTCATCACATAGGTACCCAAGGGCCACTCTGTTGCACTACACCACATCCTGCCACTTCCGCCTTCGGTTTGACCCCTAGCATCTCACCACGCGACTCATCAACCAGAGTCTCGTCTCCGCCTATACCTGTCACCTATTTGCCCCCCAGTACCTTTTTTTAAAAAGGTCCTCTCGTCGCCCATCCATAGCCGCCGGCCGCACATGTCTTCATCGGTAGAAAGTGGTTGCAGCCCGTACCTTGCATAACTAATCGCGCCTGCCTAACCTCCGACGCTACCTCCTTTCCCCCTTAGTCCAGCAGACGAACGTCCCGATTCCCCGATCTCGACTTACACGCCCACGGCAGCGCTGCGCTCCGTCCCTCGTAATAGCTGGCGACAGCAACTGCCAACTGCCTTCCCTTAATTTTTCACACGCCGACGTCACACATACGGTAAGGTAGGAGCGAGCTCGATGCGAATCTAGCTGCGCGACTGCCGCCACCACAACCCTTTGTTTCCTTGGTCGGAACAAATAATCACACGATGCTGCTTGCGATACCAAACTCCTCCACTCTAGTCGTCTGTCCCGCTCTGTCTTCCGGTCTGATCGTTTGTGAAACCCTGGTTCAAGGCATCCGTGTCTAGAAGCCTCCCTCTTTCTCGATATCTAGCAGCTTGACAACAGTCCGTATGCTGTTGTGAAGTTCCTCTTCTTCGACAAGGTTTCACCGTCTCTTTACGACGCTACGATCTGATTGGTTGACTCTGCTTGACGGACGACTGGAGGTGTAAGTACAGAAGACTTCACTTCCGACCGCTTTCAAGATGATGTACGGCGAAAATGATTCGCTGGACTTGATCAAATCTCCCCCAAATGACCCCTACAACTCTCCCTTAGCCTCCTCCGCCTCTTCCTCGGCCACTTCGGTTTGGTCCAATGGATCGCAGTCTTCGGACGATACTACCTTCTCCACCTCCTCGAACTCGTCAGAAAAATGCGACTCCTACTCTTACCCTCGCCGATCTGTTGCCTCCCAATCGACTTGCAGCCAGGCGATGTCGCACATCGCCTGGTCCGCACAACAGCCAACACAGGTTCCACAAGAACTTCGGCAAAACCCGCGCCGTACCAGCCGTAGTACAACCACACGCACTGGATGCCCTCCTACCTTGGTTCGCCAAAGCGATCGTAAGGTCAACTTTGTCGACGGTCTCGTTGGTAAGCTTATCGATTAACCCCCTGTCCGTATGCGCAAGCTCAACCCCTCCCTAGATTCGTCAACCCAGATCGTGGAAGCGATATGGCCGCTTTCCTCGGTATTCCATCGACAAGAACTGGGCAGCAAGGCTGTGCTACCGCTACGTACCTTTATTCAGGAAACCTTGCGCCGATCTCGCACAAGCTATTCCACCCTGCAAGTCGCCCTCTACTATCTTATGTTAATAAAGCCTCACGTTCCCAATCACGATTTTACGATGGAGCAGCCCGACGACATGCACGCAAACAGAGTTCTCCAGTGTGGTCGCCGCATGTTTCTGGCGGCTCTGATCCTCGCCTCCAAGTATCTGCAAGACCGGAACTATTCAGCCCGCGCGTGGAGCAAGATCTCCGGCCTCGCAACACAGGAAATCAACCAAAACGAGATGGCGTTTCTTCTTGCTGTGAACTGGAAGCTTCACATTACCGATGAAGTATTTAAGAGATGGACTGAAATCGTCTTGAAGTACACGCCATCTCAGCCTCCGCCATCGCCGGGTGCGATAGGTACTCCAGTCTCGGAACAACAGAGCCAGGATTGGAAGAACCTGATTCTCATGCTCAACCCAGGACTAGACAACATTGAGGATCTGATCCCGCTGAGTCCCTCGAGCAAGATGAGAGAGCTGCTACCAACTTCCCCACGCTCGGTTTCGAGCAACTCTGATCAATCCAGCTATGTCGCGGATGATCCGGCTACTCCAAAGTCTTGTTATAATATTCCATTCGTTATGGAGCCTGCGCCGGCCACTGTATATACTCCAGGCCGTCTGGCTCCTGCTCTAGGTCTTCTCCCCACCCCCCGCCTCACACCGCAACCGACTGGCTTTAGTACTCCTGCAGTGAGTACTGCCTCGTGCCTCCTGAGCGGTGGCGCCAAAGGCTCCATGGGTTTCGCGATGGCCCAGGCCGCCCATGTGTCTGCGACCCAAAGTTTTGATAGGTGGCCCGTCTCTGGCTCGACCAGTTCATCCCCCCAGAACCACTCGTTAACGCGCCGTTCTTCACTTGCCAATTCTATTTCGACAGCGTCTTCGCCGGAATCGATGATCTCTGATTCGTCGCGCACATCACGCTCGTCCTCGATCTCATCAGCCTCGTCGTTGGTTAGCGCGCCGTGCACCAAATTGGATGTTCAGGCGCGATGCCGCTACGCGAAGCTATGCAGTGAGAGGTACAGCTTGAAGCCGACTATCGCCTCGGTACCCGAAGACTACGAAGAGAATTGCCTTACGTCCTCCCCTGAATCCTACACCGGCGCGGTGCGTAAGGATTTGGTGCAAATGTCACTGGAGACTCCATTGGCACGAGGAGGGTGTGAGATGGACGACGCCGATGCTGCCCGTGCTCTGCAGGAGCTCCACCACAGCTACCAGAATCGCGCGAACACTCAACCCCGTTCGACAGGTCGGCACGGCGCAAAGCGTAGCCGGCCTTTGTCGATCGACAACTCTCTTCAGGAGAATGTTCGCGATATGCTGAGAGTGCAGTATGACAGCCAAACCGAGAACTGGCAAGATCCGATAGTGCAGGCCCGCACATCTATCGATACAGGCAATCAGCGAACTCCGGTCCAGGCCTCTAGCGCAGGCAGGAAACGGGTTTGCTGCTCGTCTGAGGCTCTGCCATACGCCATTCCTGCCATGCACCCTGCGGTGGGTGGACTAGGTGGGCCCGGCATGTGGCAGGGAATTCTGCACTAGACGGATTCCCATGCATCACAGCAGCCATGTCATTCACATAAATACCGCCCTGTTACAATACTCAATCGTTTCCTTTGTCTCGTGGTGGGAGGGGTTTGATGACTCTTGATACCACATTGGAAGACATCTGGTTATAGAAGACCTGGATGGTGACCAGGAAAAGGGGCGAAAAGCGTGTCATCTTGACGCATGCATTTTTCCAGGATCGCAGCATATCGGTATGGTAAGGTGGGGGGTAGCAGTCGTGTACGAATGATCAGAGAAAGCTGCGCTATTCTTTTATTAAGGTGTTCCGGAGGTAATCATAGTGAAGAAGGGAATAATGGACGGGGGCGCCAGGTGAAGCGGAGAGGCGAGCAGGGCAGGGCATGGTTTCACTGTCACGCTCGGAACCAAATGCATCATAATGGAGTTTCGTCTTTGTTTGGTTATTTACGACCAACGACAAACCTACCTGCGAACCCGGCGAGGGATGTGAACGGCATCGTCGAAAAACGAGGGCCGTTTTTGTCTCCGACTCGGGAGCTACGAAGGCCGGTAGGGCATACGTTTTACCCTATCGGGCCTGACAAGGCGTTGCGCAATCGAGAGAGCACAAGCTTCGAGTACGCAAGAAGTGTTTAGAGAGCTTTGAAGAGAACACAGCCTCGCAGATAGTATGAAAACTTGAACAAGCTTTTCGAGCCAGGAAATCTCTAATGCTATTGAGTGCAGTTGTCCGTTGTCTCGCGTGCGACCAGCAGCATATCCTCCCAAACTCGCTTCCCGTCTCTTTCTGCTGGGCGCGGAGCACTGACATGACTGAAGTGGATTCTAATAATCGCGACCCGTGTACTGCTAAATTGCTATTCCCATTGCGTTGATGGTGCTGGCCCAGCGTTCGGCCTCAGGTACCGAACCATGATCTACTCCCCCCCCCCCATCCAGCTGATGTGAGGCAGGCAAGGTTCCCGACAGAAGTCCGCCGCAGATCGGCCGGTGAGTCATCGTGAACGGACCCCCCCAGGCGGTCCTGTTCTGTGTTGCCGGGTGGCCTCCCAGCCAACCAGGCGCAACCAACCAACAAGCGACCCCTGTTCCCGCATCCATCACACGATAACCTGCTATAGGTATAAGTGTGTGTAGGTATGGGTGTACATTCATGATCCAGCTAATAAAATAACTATCTATTCTAGGCAAATCCACCACAACCACAACAGCCCCAAGCAAGCCGACAACGTGGGAAATCCCCACCACCTCCTCCTACCTCCTCCTTGTACTATAATGGTAGGTCTTAGGGACCCAATTAAACTTGTTCACTGGCAGGCAGGTCGGTAGCCGTGGGGAACGTTCTCTCGTTCTTCCATCTCACTTCTGTGCATGATGCGTGCCGTGGTGCGCTGGCCGAGTTCACGACGGTGACTTGTTGGCTCCCTGGCTCCCTGGCTCTCCGGCAGCCTGGCCAGCCGGCCAGCCAACCAACCTGCCTGCCTCGATCAACGAGGGTTTCACTTCTTGCTAGGCATTATCGTAGAATCCTGTTTATCACCTATGATATCCCGGTTTGTTATTATTCCTCTCACTATTGTTGCTGCTGTTGTTGTGTGCTATCTATCCCCCACATCCCTCCGTCCTAGTTAAAGAGTAAGCGCTGAGGATGACGAGGGAGGAGTTTCGATGCCCCGGCTCCTATGCACACGCGGCACGGTACGCCTTGTGAGTAAGTAGGTAGGTAGTACGCTGTGCTGTGCTGCCGTAACCGCGGGATCTTAATTAGGTTGCTCACCCCCCCTTCCTTTATTCCCTCCCTCCCGACTTTCCCCAATGATGACGCTCTATCTCCCGAGTGAGTGAATGAACGATGCCTCGGTCTAACTTGCTACGCAAGGCGAGGCTCGCGCGAGGGATCCCGTTGCTCCACCCTCTGCGTTGTTTGTATGTTCGTTCACCAGACGATGGATGAGATGGATGGAGGGATGGATCTCCACTATCTACACATACATATATGTACCAGCCTACTCTACTTACCTGGCTGAATTACTCATCCACGTCAGGCCGTCAGCTGTATACCCAAGTTAATATCTATCTAGCCTTGTAGGTATTACTAAGTCTCGCCTTCGGAGAGTTGCACTAGGCTGGGCAGACCTACGCCGCCCTACGTCCCGGTCCCGAGAGAAAGATCTTTCGGCCCTCGACCGTCCCCGTTTGGGGTGGGTAAGTAGGCGAGTTTTCGGGTAGTACGGATGGTAAGTAGGTTGGGCTACTAGCTCTCGTCTGTCTAGACGTCTCACGCTCACCTAATCGCGACGCGGCTGGATCGGCCACCGTTCGCGAATCTTCCTCGCGGCGGAGCGGGTAGGTCCCCGTAGACGCGGACAGGCTTGCTACCTAGTTAGGTAGTTAGGTCGTGAGTTAGCTAGCTAGCTAGCTAGGTAGCTAGGTAGCAATAAGCTTACCTCGATCTATCTTGCGGCAAAGGCCCCCATCCGAGGTACCTACGTGTAGTAAAGGAGGAGGCGGCGTCGTGGCGCGTCATGCTGTGTCATAGGCGTCTGTTGGTGCACGCGCGACCGCGTGCGCGCGTCCCTATCCATACATACCAGATCGTAGGCCGTGGAAAGCGCGTGTGCCTATATCCACGTGTAAGTAAAGGAGCAAATGAGCGCGTGTGCGGGCGCGCGTGGGCAACCGACATAGGATAGCCATGTCCTCGCCTCCTCCCCACGCCCCCCTTCTGCTTCCCGTATTACTCATACCGGCCGGGTATCCGGGAGTGCGGTACGGTCAGCTGTGGGGTGACTTAGCCACTGGCTAGCCAGCCGGTGTTTCTGCCTTCTTGGAGTTGCCGTACTAGATAGACATGCAGGCAGCACGGCGAGATGGATGGGGTTAGCCAGCTGGCTAGCTACCTAATCTGAGTATGCCGACTTGTCTGTCTGTGGACGGATCGTCTGGGAATATGTGCATGTCAACCTACGACATGATGACCCCCTCTCTCGGGTTTATGCGTGTTGGAGGTCGAGGAACTGGCCAGGTAGGTAAGATCGGGTTCCCGGATGAGGGTGGCTGGTTAGCCGGTCGCGAGGTACTGCGCCGTTGACTAACTACCTACCTACCGGTCCCGAGCTCATGCTGGGTACGCCAACTCTCCTGGTCCTTATACAGGTGAATACCCTCGAGTGGAGGCAGGGATGGTCGCTCTCATGATAGTGTAAGTACAGTAGACGGCGGGATTATCAGTCAGGCGAGTACCGCTTCAAGGCATTCACTACATCAGCTCTGACTCACCATTTCCACATTTCGCGGATGGGCATAGGTGAGTTAAAGTAGCCTCGTGGTTAGTTTCTAATGCCGGCGGCCTCTTCTTGCCAGTCATATCGACCTCTAACCATGATCATACCCCCCCTTAATCCAAGTGAGGGGTGATGTACCAGGAAGTTCATGACAAGAACTATAAATGTATATTCATGTACACATTTTCCCGTCATCTGAGTCATGTATCCTTATAATCCATGTCACTCTAGGAGCCAGTGTCTACCCTTATCAGAGAACTGGCACAGATGTGGCGAAGATCGGTAGGTAAAGTAACGCGGGTGTCAATGGCGACATGAAACTCACAAGTTCCATGCCGACGGTTCAATAGGCACGTATATGCCTCTCAAGCCTCGGTCTGGATCTCTATTTCGAGTTCTCCTCCGCCGTTGCTAGTTGGTTGGCAAGTCATATCCCTACTCAATGCAGCAATCCACGGCCTCGGATACATGAAGTCTCCTAAGACGGCGAGCTAGCTCGTCGGCCGCTAAGCCTGAATAATCCACCGTGTGTAAAGCAAAGATGTTCTTCAAGGGGATCGAGATATGCGGCTGGCGCCCTTAAAATCTACACGGCCTATGGATCGTAACCCAGCCCCTGACTATTACTCATATATAATATATATGTGTGTATGTGTGTGTAGCTAGGGCCGATGGAGAACGAGCCGACGAGGCTACGTAGCAAAGAGCCGCTAAGCATTCGACAACAATATGAACCATACAGAATGGAACTGAGCTCCGTAGTTGGAAGAGACTGGGTTAGCGGCGCGAGACTTCTGAGAAATTAAGGACAACATACTAATGAAAGTGGCACCCACCAAGCCATGAACGACTAAACGAACCGGCCGCGCAGAGCACAGAGCACTTAAGACCTCTCTTAAGGGACATATGAAAAGTACTGTGCGAAGCCTAGCTCAATTGCGAGTTGATATAATCTGGCGTGGGTAACTAGTAGTTAGAAAGAGGTAGTAGTGGCATGAACAAGTCACGCCTGATCGAAAGGACAACCGAGGACACGAAAGGAGTCACAATTAAAAGAACTTCAGAGAAAGAGAACCTGGTGCCAATCAAATCAATTGCGTGATCCTATGAAGGGCCATTTACTCAGGGTTACATGCAACAGGGCCCTGTCCACCAGCCATTATTACCGATTAGTTGCCATCAACTGGACAACGAGATTACCGCAACTGTCCATTCCGCCACCTGATGCCCTGTGCAAAAGCCTTGCCAGACCCTTCATACCCCGGCTAACAGCTGTGATCCAAGGCGATTACCAATCGGCACCGCCCACGTCACCACCTGCGTTACCGCCTGTGGTGCCACTGTTGAACCAATCACCGGAGCCCCAGCCGTTGCCTCCGGTGTTGCCTCCGGTGTTTCCTCCGGTGCTGCTTCCGTTGTAGCTGCCGGTGTCGTCTCCGTTGTCGCCTCCGTTGTCGCCTCCGGTGACGCCTCCAGTGCCGCCAACAGGGTTCCACATGCTATCTCCTTCGGCGGCGTTCCATCCATCACCACCACCACCACCACCAGCCTCTTCCTCTTCATCGGTATCTTCCTCAAACTTCAGGTTCTGAGGATCAGCATTGATCGGGACGAACGGTTGCAGGAAGTCTGGGATGTCTTGACCGGTCTCCATGAGGATTAAGGTGAGACTTGAGGCAATGCCCTCATCTCGGTCAGTGTAGAAAGACGTAGCTAGACCGTGGTGTCCAATACGGCCGGTTCGTCCTATTAAAGGTCAGACAGAATGATCTTCTTGGTGGTGGAGGACTTACCAATGCGATGAATGTATTCCTGGATACCACCGTGGTCTGAGCTCGGAAGATCATAATTGATGACGTGCATCACGTTGCGCACGTCAATGCCACGAGCCGTCACACCTGTCGTGATCAGTAGGGGTGACTTTCCGGAACGGAATGCTCTCATGGCATCCTCCCGCTCGCGCTGAGTTCGGTCAGCGTGCATCGATGTGCTGGGCAAACCCTGGTTCCACAGGAAGTCATCAAGTTCATCTGCCATACGCTTGCTGTTGACGAAGATGATAGTGCGTGTAGGCTTCATAGAGAACAGGAGGTCCTGAAGAGCCTGCTTCTTCTGTGCAGGCTCCACGAAGATGACATCTTGCCGAATATTTGCGTGCGTGCTGCCCACACGGCCAACGCGAATGCGAATGTGAGATTCGGCAAGGTAAGTCTTGGCAATCTGGCGAACAGCCGTAGGGAACGTAGCTGAGAACAGCATGTATTTGATGTTTGCTTCCTCCTGGTCTGCCGCTGAGGTTAGCATGGCGTCTGTGTACCAGGGAAACTTGACCTACCTCCGCCAGACATAATCTTCGTCAGTGCTTCCTGCCAGTCGTAGTCCAGCATCTCATCGGCCTCGTCAATCACCATGTATCTCACACGACGCAGACTTAGCACGTCGGGACGCTCCATCATGTCAATGAGGCGGCCCGGAGTAGCGACGAGGACATCGCACCCCTTCTGAAGTCCACGTACTTGATCGACTATAGGGCCACCGCCATACACGACAGAGGGTCGCAACATGCTACGGTAGCAGAACTTACGCGCCTCGTCGAAGATTTGGATGGCCAGTTCACGTGCAGGGCACACCACAACGACTAGTGGCTCAGCTCTAACCGGATGAGCGCGCCCCTGTTCAATGTCGACAGGGTGAGGTCGATAAGCAGCTAACTTCTTGGCCTTTCCCATCAGGTGGTCCAAGATGGGAATGAGATAAGCCGCTGTCTTTCCTGAACCTACGATATGTCAATTCAGACCCAAAGATACTATTGTAGGTAAGGGTGAGGGTGCTTACCAGTCTGCGCGATAGCAATCAGGTCGTATCCCATCTTGATGGCAGGGATACAGTATCTCTGGATCGGAGTGGGCATTTTGTACCCAGACATCTCGATGTTTTTCATCATAACTGGATGGAGTCCAGCACTGTCGAAGTCGGTAATGGCCATGACTCTCTCGAGACCCTCTTGGGTCACGTTGATCTCAATGATTCTGGTGAAGTCAGCAAGTTCCCCAAGTCATGGTGACATATAAAACAGACTTACTTTGAGAAGTCAATACCCTGGGGGTTTCGATCCTCTGGCCGACCGAAAAGTATGTTCTCCAACTCAGGGTTCTCGGGACCGATGTCGCCAGTGTCGCCATCCCACTCATAGACCTTAATGTTGCTGGCCCATTCACGGTTCGTATCGTCCTCAGTGTAGACGTAAGGGATGCATTCTCCCCAGTCTTCAAGTGGCTGAGCAGGTCGCGTGGGAGCATCAAGCTGCTTGTTGGCAGCCGCGTCCTCGGCGAGCGCCGCCTTCATGTCGGAAACATCAATCAAACTAGCCATCTTGATGGAAACGAGGACGACCTGAGGGTAACTGGAATCTGAGCGGAACTAATTAGCATAGATTCAGCTTCGCCTGCCTTCAAGTTATTATGTTTAAGAGTAAAGGTGAAACTGATGGATGGGTTGAGTGAAGGGAATAATGGGAGTAATTGCAACAGCAACGCCGACGCAGGCTGATTGCACTAGCGATGTGCTTAGTAGCAAGGTGAAATGGGGATATAGTCAGGGTACATCGGAAGTTGATATGTCAAAGGGATTGCTTTAGTGTTAGTGTAGAGTGAGGTACACTTACTAGGTATGCGGGTCAATACGTAGATTTTGCGACCGTCAGATGGCGGCTACAAAATCCTGAATGAAAACTCAGTTAGAAACGGTGGATTGAGGAATCAACAAGGTAAACCTCATAGGTAGGTATGTGAGGAGAGGAAGTGAGGTTGTGAAACCTGGGAGGCGAGGAGGAAACAGGAAACGGCTAAGTGCAGGTGAACAAAAGGCTGGTTTGCAATACGGGCAACCTTACCTATTAATGGTCAGCAATAGATCATAAATCACGTATTGTATATGAAAAGAGAGAATGAATCCCATACGGAAGTGAAACTCAAAGTGCAAGGACGGAGGTGCTGGGAAATGAGGCCTCACAAGATGTTGACAGTGATGAGAGATGACAAGATCCAGGATCAAGAGACAAAGGAAAATGAAGAATGAGATGAGCAGGAAATTCGGGGTTAAAGAGAGGACTGTATCTCGTGATGAAGATACTGGTTGGGGGATTCGGGCCAGTGCGGTTGCTTGAGAGTCAAAGGTGGCAGGGCGCAAGTGACATGGCTAACCACGCAACCAGAAGACTTACAGGGGGTAGATGAATGAAAAACGGATGGGGGTATCAGGATGGGAAAGAGGGAATCTCATAAGAAAGAGAAGTGGGAAAAGTACTGGTTGTTATGGGTACGCAGAGGCAAAGGCGCCGGGGGAACTCGACGCGGGAAGTCGACAGAGTAAAGTGGATGACTGAAGGTGACGACGAAGGTGAAGATGAGGCTGAGGCTGAGGCTGAGGCTGAGGATAACGATGGAAGCGCGTATGAGGCTTGCTTGCCAATATAGCAGCATATGGCCTTGAACAGGACAAGGGAAACGGGTATGGGAGAAGAGGCCGACGATGAAGAGAAGGAATAGAAGGAATAGGACATACCTGTGGCCAAGGGAAAGGATGAGGTGTATTGTGCTTGGATGTTTGTGCTTACCTGCGGTGAAGAGAGTCTTGATAGAAGAGACCACGATGCGGTGCCTTCAGTTGCCTAAACAAAGGATTGTGTGGTGTGGGAAGAGGAAAGTGAAAGCTGAACTGAGGGAGAGGGAGGTGGGTGTTTATGCTTCCCACTTCGCGTTATGCTGTCCTCCACGGTGACGGCGACGAGGGAAGGAACCTTAGGTACGTATCGGCGCGTCCAGGGACCCGGTCACCAACGGCGACAGGGGGCAGGTACGTATAGGCGCGTTAAGGGAGTCATCCAATGCTATGGGAAGTCATGCTACGGGAAGGCGTGATACTAGGTATCCATTATGCGTAGGCGGGCGGGTTATACGCGCAGGTTATGCGGGCGTCTCCTTGTTGGGGCAACAACAACAACCACAGCAACAACGACTATCACCATGATCCATGGTGACGACAAGAAAGGTACTTAGGTGTTGTGGTTGTATGTGTCGTTCGTGCTGACTCTTTGCGGGATGCGTAACCTAGGGAAGCATACCCCTTTGTTCATAGACTAGCCAGTTCTGACCTAGTGAAACTCTATAGACAGAATCGTACCTCCTTGAATAGTCACGCCTACCTGGTTGGGATGTACTAGGTAAGCAGCTTGGGGCTACCTGCATCGACTCTTCTGGATGAGGCCTCGAATATCTCGACAAATGGTTTCAAGGACCCCCTGTGTCGACCTCTACTACCTAGAGAGATATCACACTAGAAGGCCGGATTCGAGTATGTGATCCAGTCAGGGATAGGCAAAAGTTGTTGCTTAGACGAGGCACTGATAGTGTTAGGAGGTATATAGGTTGAAAGAGACCATTTCCATGGCTAGCTAGTATGCTAGACCGTAGGCATTTATGTTTTATACCCGCATTTAGTGTCCTCCGCCTACATGAGATAGCCATCCCACAGACGCTCATCATCATCGAGTCGTGAGCTATGCTCATAGTCTCCCATACCATCTTTGAGTACTTGATCGAGAATGGCAGCAGCTCTGCCGGCAGCTCCCCCTTCCTTCTTTGCCATGTCCACCCCCGTCTCGACGGCATGGCCAAACCTCCTCTGAAAGACATCCTGCCTATCTTCCCGGTTGCGGTAGATCTCGCCGTCCTCGTCTCTAGGGGGCTTGAACAATCCTATATATCCAAACGGATCCGGCGTCCGTGGCACGAGGTTTATACTGTTGAACCAGTCTTCGGGGGTCCAGGGGGCCGGCATCCCGGGCTTGAATCCCATTTCTAGGAACTTCGACAGCACTAGCATCTGCCGCGGGAACGACTGGCCGTACTTCTTAGCACCAAACGTGGTCCTAGGCGCGGAGGTCCATCCGCCCTTCGCCGCAATTGTTGGTGCCGACTTGACGGTCCATCCCAGAACCGACATGAAGTCTTTGAGTGGCTTAACCCAGCAGCCGGGGCTCGCAACGACGTCCTCTCCGGCCACGTCCAGCAGCCATTCCATGTAATTCAGGCCGTCATCCTTGACCTCCTGTGAGATGTTCGTCATGGTCCCCCGGATATAGAGCATGATCCTCTCAACGTGGGGCCGGATCTCGTCTGCCGGCATATGCCGTAATAGCTTCAGCAGCTGGCCCCGGGCAGGTCCGTACGAGTCAGACATCATCGGCAGAAGCTTCTGTAACAGGTTTGGCGTCCCAACTGGATTCGTTGGCGGGTTCGTCGACAGCTGGCCTGCGAGGTATGACAACGCATCTCGACGCTGGGTATCCGAGCGTGAGCCAGTGAGAGATAGGTTATGCTTGAACCTTTCCGTCGGGTTGGGAGCATTCTCAGTTAATTGCTGTTGCAATACGATAGCTAGGCGACTATTAGTCAACTGACGATTTAAAGTCGAGTACATATGGTAAATGAGTGCTAAATACCTTTGGATTTGAAGCTCGTGTCAGTGAAGTTGGAAGCCTTTGGCTTCGTCTTCCCTACTTTTAGCTTGGGCTTCTGGAAGTCCTTCTTCTTTTCCTTCTTCTTCTTAGTACTGGAGCCCATCTTGGCTCGACCATTTGGACGAAATAAACTACATAGAAAGTCCTCCACGCCGTCACCTGTTCATAGCATCACCGGACAAGGACTCTACCTATCAGTAGGTTGACGTTGGATATAGGTTGGTGCCAAGAACCAACTTTTTAGCGGTGGCTCACGGCAGAATCGCGATTCAATATTGGTGCTGTGGCTGGCGCTCCTTTATCTTATCATGGCAGGCGGTGGAAAGTACAGTTGAGCCACGCTCACAAGCCATTTGCGGGACATAACAGTAAGAGAATCGTAGACCAGCTATATAACCTAATAAAATCACAAATACTGCTGCTGGTTTAAATTAAAAAGTACATACATAATATTTGACTATTGTATTTTTATATATATTATTCTGGAATTAATCGCTGAGTTGCGTTGTGGTATAATTCGGTAATGAAGTCGGGGTGTTGTGGTGGGGTTACAGTGGCATGTATCTATGTGGCTCACTAACTAATACTCTCCACCGCCTGCATGGTGGCTGGTTCTGTGTGGCGCAAGCTGTCTACAGTAAAGCCCCGCGGAAGCCAATGCCCGCCGCGTCTATTGTTCCAATGCTCTATCTCAGGAGGAGACAACCGTGGACCTGCAAGTCGCCAGCGAGCACATACAATGGCAGACAAGACGTTGGTAAGCGCTCCATAAATTCCAATTCAGCCCTTCTTTTGCTAACTAAATGGTGAGCCTTCTGCCACTGCGGATTCCGTGGAGGAAGCGCTGCACCGGCTATCCAAGAAGCCAGGGGTCAAGGCCTGGCTCATGCTCGACCGATCTAACGGCGCGATCCTCAAGACCAACGGCCAGATCTCGTTGATCAGGCCCGCAAAGTCCTCGAACAAGACCTCGCTTCCGAGTCCCACGGGCGGATCCTTTTCGACCGACGTCAACGTCAACACCAACAACGAAACCCAGGCCGCGCAGGAGCTAGGTAGCATGGTGTGGAGCTTCCTGAGCACGGCGGGGAGTCTGGTTGACGAGATGGACTCTGAGGTATACTCGTACTCTGGCATCTCGTCGGACCACAAGGCTAATGACTTGTAGGATGAATTGAAGCTCCTGAGGCTGCGAACGAAGAAACAAGAAATTGTCATCGTGCCCGAACCTAAATATCTACTGGTCGTAATTCATGACACGCCTGCCGCATGACGCGTTTTTACAAATAATACATAGAGGATGCGAAGCGCTTGCTTCATGTCTTGTCGGCATTTGTCGTCCGCTCATCGTTGCGACGAAGATAGCAGGGGGCAGACTTGGCATGCACGGCGTTGGAAGGCGTTAGGGATGATACGATACCCAGGATTGCAAGCATGAAGATGGTTTGGCTTCGCGATTTACTGGGCTTGGGGGTTTGGACCCCCTGATACTGGGATTTTGTGGTCACTCAACACTGCGCCTCCGCGCGGTATACGTGAGTGGTCATGAGGAAGCTTGGCACAATGAAAATGCTTTGAATTATATGCCAACAAGGACTTTGACATATACGTGAGGTCGAATTCAAGGAGCCCAAGGTAGGAGATGATTCAATTCTGGTCAGGTTGGCGTGTGATGACTTCGGCCAGCTCTCTTCAATGAGCCCATCAACTCCCCTCCCCATCCCATCTGACTTTAGGCCGCTCCTTGGGCATCTTGCTACCCATATTGCGGCAACTTGTATATACTCCCCTACTCTCCCTCTGTACATCCAAGGCCACAGATACCGCAGAGATCACACTAACAATCCGCCGCCGAAGGGCAATGTACAATGTACCGCATCCATCCCCAATAGCATAGTGATCAACGTAAGTCAGACGACCTAAACAACCAGCCACGCGGGATCGTCAACGAGGAAAAGCTACCATGCCACAGATACTCCATTACCGTCCCGCCCACCGCATAACCGAGCTCCCTCCGGAGGAGTCACTGTGCAGCGCACGTACACGTCCCGCGGATGCCGCCACACCGTCTCCGCGGCGTCGGCAAATAGCCCCTACTCGACGCGGAGAAACATACAGCGCTACCAATTCACTCGAAATTTTGGCCTCATACTCTACCGGAAGCTATTCTGGTTGGATGGGGGCAGGTAAACTTGTATTTTTATCTACATGACACCCTGCCGGGTCTATCAACGAGGATGCCTGTGTGGCATTCTTCAACCTCCACAAGGCCCATGACCGTCGGATGCACGTGGCTACCTAAACGAGTGAGGAGGTAGCTCTACGTAAGACAATTCAGTATATTTGGTACAGGTCCAAGCCGAACTGCTTGTCTCTGCGCACAAGCCGCAGAGGTATGCGCCAACTGTACCTAGAATCGGCCAACCTTGTTCCAGGGATTTGCTTCTGTGCTGACCTCCTCACCGCCACCCCACCATGGAGAAAGTGTTCAGATTTATTCTCCCAAATCATTTACCAATTCCCAATTTATTAAGGTTTGTGTGTATTCGGAAAATTTCTTACAAGCCGAAATCAGGTCTATATATATAGAAAATCATGGAGTCCAAAACGCCTCAGGAAAGTGAGAACAGTATATACTATCCGCTAGTTTTATCGCCGTCTCCCGGCAAGAGATTCTCCACTAACCCTCGCGATCAGAAACAGCAGCCGTCTTCGACTCCCCGGCGCCGGCCTTGCCTCCTCCCCCTCCTCCTCCTCCCCAGTGCCTGGCGACGCGGCCGCCGTCGAGCTGGTGCTCGGTCTCGTGGTGGCGCGTGAGGCTGAGGTTGCGGACGGAGAGGGCGCAGAGCAGGAGGGCGACGACGCAGAGGCCGAAGTAGACGGAGTAGACGCCGGTGAAGCCGAAGCGGTAGGACTCGAGCACGCCGTCGCGGAACTCGCCCTCGGGCAGCTGCTCGTGCAGCACGGTGATGTAGCCCTCGGCCTGGCGCGCGATCTCGGCCGGCAGGCCCAGCCACCCCAGCTTCAGCGCCATGACGTTCTGGAACGCGGTGCCGCCGATGCCCACGCCGAGCGCCATGCCGAACTGCCGCACGAACGCGTACATGGCGGCGGCCGCCGCCTCGTCGCCGGGCCGGCACATGGCCTGCGACGCGAAGTTCTGCGCGTTGAGGATCGTGCCCTGCCCCAGCCCCGCGAGCAGGTAGGTGAGCACCCAGACGGCGGCGCTGTCGTTGGACGGCCAGGCCAGGAACAGCCCCGCCCCCGCGCTCGCCACGAACCACCCCACGCACATGGGCCAGCGGAAGTTGTTGAACCGCGTCACGAGGCGCCCGCTGATGATCCCGGCGCCCGTCACGGTCAGGAGCGCCGCCAGCATGCTCACGCCTGCGTCGAGGGGGCCGAAGCCCTTCACGGACATGAAGTAGAAGGGGCCGCTGCCAGGATTAATTAGGACGGTTTCAAAGAGGGGCTGCGGAAGAGGATACGCTTACTAGTAAAGGAGCCCGTACATCTGTAGGTCGGAGAGAGAGCGTGTTAGGTATGGTTCATTTAGATACGACATTGCAAGGGACACATACGACAAGCCCCTGTATACACCCGAGGATATATGTGACGGTCGACATGGTGTTATGGTACAAGCTTCTCCGGAGGAAAGGCTGGTCCGCAAAGTAAGCCTCGTACACACCAGTAGCAGCTAAACCTGATAACCCTAGTATCAAAGGTACTAGAGTCTGATAGCTGTCCCAGTTGTACTAGATGAAGTTCATAGAAAGTTAGCATTTATACATAATGAGCCTCTGTTCACTATGAAGGATGGACAGTGTTAAGACGTACCTGTACTCCACCCCAGGAGACAGCCATAAGGAAGGATGTTGCTGAGCCCGTGAACAGAAACGACCCGAGCCAGTCGATCCGGCCGAGCTTCTCACGCATCGTGGCGGTCTTCGGCTTCAGCGTCAAGAGGTACGGCACAGCGACCAGACCGAAGGCACAGAATGGAAACATGAGGTAGAATATCCAACGCCAGGTCGTCCTCTGGACGATTGCCCCGCCGATGATGGGGCCAAGTGAGAGGCCGAAAGCCCATGCACCGAGTCTTTGGAGGAGGCGTAGGTTAGCTTAGCTTCCTAGTCTTCAGCTTGGCGGGGTGGGTAATGGAACGCCTTACGTGACCCCGTACCACTTCGGACGCCATCGAAGGGGTACGATATCCGTCTGGACCACCAGGCCGAGTGAATGGATTCCCGCTCCCCCAATACCTTGTACAGACCGCCCGATAAGCATGGTAGTCACCACATGGGCCGTGCAGCAACATATAGTCCCGGTAGTGAAGGCGATGAGTGAGAAGATCAAGCAGACGGGGCGACCGAAGACGTCACTGACGGCACATATGATGGGCATGGTGACGGCGTTTACCAGAAGGTACGAAGTGCCTATCCAGAAGGCCTGGGTGGTTGTCCCTCCGAGATCTGTGATTATAGCCTAGGCATCCCCGGTCGTCAGTGCCGCCATTCCATTCCGCAGAGCCATGTCGTGCGCAAAGGCCAGAATACTTACATTGAGTGGTGTTACGATGATACTGGCATCGAGAGCAACGAGTAAGCTTATGACAGCCAGAGTGTATATGATGGCTTTCTGGTGAGGTGAAGGCGACCAGTCTTCGACGGAGGGCCGCTGTGATTCATCCGCTTCCCCTTCCATGGGGTCTTGCTGTTCATTGTTCACCTTGCGGGGTGAATCCAAGTTGCTGCCGCCATCTGATAGCGATACAACAGCCGACATAGTGGCGGTGTTGCTGTGGTGGTGATGTGAATATTGACCTGGAAGATTCGAATGAGCAAATAACCATAGGTTCGACAGGAATTAATACCAGAGGAAGTTTTCTTTTCTTGAGTAGTCAGAAAACACATAGGGATGTTTCCCTATCAAGTAGATTAAAGCCATGATAGGTGCTCAACATCATCCGTGGGACCAAATTTTGTCATCTCGCAGATTTTTGCCTTTGTGAACCTACTTGCGTTTAGAATGCCGTCCTGTCGTCCCACCACAACAGGATGACCTATCGGAAGCTAGGCGTACCTGATCAGACAATGGATACAGAACAATAATCATGGGATATCCCAAGTCTCTACGATGAAAGTTCAATTTTACCTCTAAGTTTAGCCGAAGTAACGCATGCAATGATAGAGCATCAATACCTAGGTAGCCGGGGCGGCCCCTTTCTCGGCGAATACACACGACCGAGAGCCTTTCCGCTCCCGCCTTTTCTGTAATACCCTAAATTCTACGACCCGAGCGTCAGTAGTAAATGCGGCTCAAATTTCAATTGAATATGGGCAAAGAAACCGAGTGATGGCTACCCTGCTGGCAGTCGCAGATCAATGTGTTAAGGCGTTCCCCATCGGAGTTCCATTAAGATAGGAGGACAGGTACCAATTTCTGTTTGACGTCCCAACACGGCCGTTATGTGTTTATATGTGGTTTTCAATGGTTGAGACTGGGCTCCTTACGACACCGCCCAGTATGTAGTTCATGTGCGTTGGCCGTGTTGAATCATTGATCATATATGAGGTCTAAGGGGGGGTTGTATTGTGGAGGCTGGGGACCGATGGTAGTGACTAGGTACCATGGAATATGTGGCCACGCAAGCCATCAGTCATTCCTTCACATGTTACAGTCTCTAGCTAAATACAACTCTTGGCTAAGAGGTGTGAACAGGTTTACCACTTCGCAGCAGATCCCCTTAAATCTACCGGATACTGGGTAACAGCATCAGCCAACGATAATGGCTTTTCAATATTCATACGAATCTTCTAAAGGCCATCTAGAGAAGAGAAGAAGGTGGAACTGGCAAGAATATCAGTGAAACCTGTCCTTGTGATATACGGAAGGCATATCATACTTCTAGCAGCTCCTGCTGGCTAATAGGGAGCTATTCCACCAACTACGTGTTGGCTCATCCAGTCTTAGAGGAATACGAACTTCATATGGCAGGTCCACAAGTCAGTGAATACCACAACATTGGGGGTGCGCGAGACGGCACCTAACCTACACATGCTTTCTAGGCACATTCTCCATCCCAACCGAATGTGAGTATGTTGTGATGAACTTAGTCCGATATATCTAGGTTATCTGATCCTACTTCGGTCTACTACCCCGGCCAATGGGCCGGTGAGTTCGGACGTACCTATAAACTCAATGCAGCCCTACCGCTAGATAGCCACTAATATATGTCGAGTATGTGCTTATGTGCAAGATAACTTTCAGCTTAACCTTGACCTGGGCCTCGAGCCTTTAGAGATTACGACCTCTGTTCTTCAGATGTAAATCAACTGAAAAGATGGGCAGATAATGACCGGATGACCGTGTCTAATGCGCGAGCCGGCAGAGACGAACCTTTTTAGGTTATAGGACGGGATGACCAAGCCCATTAGTCTACACCACTCTAAGCCTCACGGATATACTTACTATGAGCATATGAATTTTCAGACTAAGAGGCAGCCTCCGGTTTCGGAACAACCTGCGATCCTCCTAATTCCTGAAGTAGATACCTATGATCTCAAGAAGATTCATGACATTCCGAACACACCTGTCAAAGAGCATAAGGCGATGTTGCTGTATCTGCAATAACGACGTCGTTCTTGCGACAACACCTGAAGTAGATGCTCACTCTAACTTAACCAACTTCGTATTTTATCGCTCGAAACCCTAGGTACTCTTTTATCCGTAGATAGCACTGATGAAATGTTAATATCACAACATTCCTTGTAGATTAAATACGGTATGTTTATTAATGAGCTCAAGAGCTGGGTATCTCGCAAAGTGGTAGAGAAGAAAGACGCCCCGTATCTTCCTAGAGACATAACATCGTTATCTCAGTCTTGCAACATCCCCCATCCGTATATCGGGTTATCCCACAAGTAGAGAGCGTCATGATTATCGTACCGGTTCCGCGCTGTTTCAACACAAGCTACTTTATATAATCACCTTTTCTCTTTTTTTTCTTTCCCTTTTCCCCCCCCCCCCCCCCATTTTTCTTTCCCCCGTTTCCCCCCTTTTCTCTTAGGTGAGTAATTACTCGACACGAATAACAACGTGCCACCCCAGGGCCCCGGCCTCTCGGATGGCACAGGCCAGACACCCCCTCCGCCGGCGGCTGACCACGGCGTTCCAGCCGCGTTCGGCGCACAGGGCGCGGACGAGGATCTCGATGTCGGAGCCGAACTGCCTCCTACGGGTCCCCAGCCGCATCTTAGACTCTGGGCCCGGCGTCGGCGGCTCGGCCTTGCTGCCCCCGGAGGCGGCGGTGCTCGGACGGCGCTCCAGCTCGGGCGACCCGGGGAGCGGCGATTGGATCTGCGGCGGTATGTTGACCGGCTCCATGTCGACCGAGGATGAGAGCGAGGACACGCGCGAAAGTGAGGCCATGCCCGGAGACCGTGGCGGCGCAAACCCAGTTATACAGTCAATGACTAGGACGCGAGGGGGTCGCCCAGGAATAGAGGAGTGCTTGCTTGAGCCATTGCTCGAGTTCCCTCCACTCAACAGTTGTTCTAACGTAGCGGTGGGTCGGTTAAAGAGATCCGCGAGGTGGATAGCGGCATACGTGTAGAACCTGTGGAGAGGATGACCTAGCGCACGATTAATAAAACACATCAGATGAAATGCGAACGAGCGTAGTGCTTACCTGTAATGTGTGCCGAGCTAGAAGGTTTGCCATTGGCTTCATGACCGCCTACATCAACCTGTTGAATGGTAGGGCTAGTCGGTGATTTGAAGTACTTGACATAGCTAGAAGGAACGCAAGGGTGCGCTGTAACAAAATAGACATCGTTAGAAAGAGCAATGTTCAGATGTTTATCTTGATCAAGTCCATCGTGGGACATGGTAAACCCGATGGAAGCAGGATAGGTCCGGATTTCTGGGTCCTTGTTGGTCGTTGAGAAGGGGTTCAGCTGCTGCTCTATCGTGGGTGTCGTGTGAACACTATCCACCGGCGCGAGGAGATTCAGTCCTCTTAGCTCTATTCGGATGTTTGAGGGCGGCGAATTTGAGTAACTGTTCTCGTGGGGAATAATGAAGTCGGCTGGAAGTACATTCGAAGGGTCCGCGTCGCCAAGAACGTCGGACTCACGCTCGACGGCAGCCTTTCCCCAGATTCGGGCTTGCCTTCCCGTCCTCGATATGTCACCTGGAAGTGTCAGCTGCGTGGCTAAGCCATCGAAAACTATTAAGCTTACCAGGAAGGGTATCGACTGTGATATTCATCCAGCCGTCGCGGAATCCTTGTGGAATCACGTCACTTGATATCCAGCCCATACACTCAGCAGAGCCTTTCCCGGCAGCCAGGACGCGACCAACAACGCAGGCCGTGCTCCAGAAACTCTTCCCACTATAGACAAACCCACCACATAGACTAGCAATTGGGCCGAGACTCGTTAAGGCGTCCTCGTCAGACTCCAGCAAGGCCGACATGAGATAATGGGACAGGACTTCGCCGGGTAACATTAAACCAGACATATATGATTTTGACAGCCAGCCAGACGCATGCAAGGATGCTTCGATCTTTCGCCTCCTAGACGGCCGCCTCTTAACACGCGCAGATCCCGTATCGCCGCCAAAATAGGAAATGCGCCGCGGGTCACTCGTGGGAGGCGGCGCGTTGATGGGTATTGCCCCACCCAGCGCGGCAGCCTTCTCGGATAGACTCGACTCTGAAAACCGCACATCAGGCCAGCGTAGTTTGCGAGCAAATTGCATTAATCCCAAAACCTGCCGCTCGCTATATCTACCTTGAATGGCATATAGGTAGTCTGACTGGGTATTATGATGGTACTGAGTATGGTCAGTGTGGTGAGAGCCATGCATATGCTCATGCTTGAGGCTCATTTTACTCGTCAGCGACGTAATCCAGCTTTTCGGCACAGATGGTTCAGACTGAGCAGGGTGGGACTTCGTGACTCTGATATTCTCAAGCCACGATCGAGCAAGTACCAAGGACCATCTGACGGAAAGATTCGCTTCTTTTTCGAATCGGTGTACTTCGGCCGCCTTAAGGTTTTCAACAACACCAAACTCGTCCCCTTCCGTGATGAGGTTCAGCCGGATGAGAAGCTCACAAGAGAGTAGAATCTGGAGTAGCAGCCAGTACCGCTCTTCGCTTCGAGCTTGCGCATCGTTTCCTTCGTTTATCGAGGATTCGTCGGAAAGTTCGTCATCTAGCGGGAAGCCCCATAGAATCTGGCCGAGACGGATCCTCCACTCGACGCGGGAGAAGTCAATCCAGGCGTTCGGGGCCGCCAGGATCCTGACCAGAGCATGAATCTGCACAGCGAGGCTGTAAGGGTCATTGTGGTCGATAACCCGTGTCGGAGGGTGGAGGACTTTCGTGAATAACTCGTGATAAAGGTCATGAGCCTTTACCCGAGCACCACTACGTTCTGCGAAATACCTCTCCTCGTTTTTGAGGAGCTGTTCCATGATGTTGGCGTCATCTAGATGTCGCAGGCTGTCCTTGGAGTTTATGAGCCTCTGGCGCTGCTCCACAATGACATGACCCTTGGAACCTAGGCTATTAAACCCGTACTGCTCCTCTTGAAGGGCATCGGCGACGGAAATCTCTAAAGCAGCCTGGTAGCCGACGGTGCCTTTCTCCAGGCCCTGCATGCTTAGCATATTTGGACGCTCTTGGCATCTCGAATTGAAATGAGGCCGTTTCTTGGCGGACGGTGACGTGGCGGACATAGGGTCCCGTTGAATGATCCGGGGCCCAGCGGTCACGCAGCCCCAGGCATCGTGTTCGATCTGGGTATGATCGGACAGATCTCTGATGCCCAGCTCTTCATTCCAAGGGAAAGCGACGGACGGGTGCGGGGCTCCGGTGCCGTGGCCCTGAGACCGAGCAAAGAATTGCGGAGCTCCGGAGAACAGCTTCTCGATCTCCGTGTCGTTCAACGCTGCCATGATGCGATTCAACTTCAGCAAGGGTCTGGGAGGCCTGCCATCGACTTTGTCAACCGTGCCAGGCGGCGGCGGAGAGGGGAGAGGTTTATTGGAGTTGAGAGAAGACCGCGGGGACAGCAGCGCCGTCTCAGATCTGGGCGAAGGATTGGAGGTCTGTAAGATTGGGGCGAGCTGGTGTCAGTGCCGCGATCTTGAGTTCAAACGAAACAACCTGAAGCTTTCTTCCAAAAACTAGAATAAGAGATAAAACAGAAACACGTGCAGAGAAAGCTGGAACTGCCAAGCTGATTCCCGACTAGCAAACAATTTGAGTTCAAATGGGACAGAAACAGCTCATGCAGGAACGACCGGCAATAATCAGCTGAGGTCGTGAGATTTGGCCGCCGTCACCTCGGGGTCCTTCGCTTCCCCGCCCTTACTGAGTGGACGGCTGACGGCTGGACGGGTGGATGGAACTGCACTTGCATGGGGCGCGGGCGGACCCCCTGCCAGCTGCGACCGCGACAAGCCCCCCAATCCCCCAGATGCCCGACGGGTGGTAACTGGAGAACAAGCGACAAGCATAATGATAGGGGTTGGGGTTCCTGGGTTTCTGGACAGATTATGGCTTCTACAACTTAAAGTGCATACCGCGCGCATACTGCGCTGCACACCCATGGATGATGATGCTCTTTGGCCCCAGACGTCTCCGCACGACTTACCGCTTGTTGTTGCGGCCATGGGCCCTGTAGTTTCTGCAACCGCTCCTGCGTCGACTGCAGCGTAGTCTGGGTGAGTGACCGCTTATGCGTATGCGTATTATGCGCGTGCAACCGCGGGTGCGCCTTTTCTTTTCGTTGATCGTCTTTCGCTCGGTCTTCTTTGGGTCGAGATATGAAGTCCCGGATCAAAGTGCGCGCGGACGAGTGCTGGTGCGGGTGTTGGTCTTGGCCGTCGACTTCGCCGTTATTCAACAGCTCGCTTCTCGAGGAGCCCCCAGCTTCTTTGACTTCGGTAATGAATTCCCGCGCCGAGCGCTTGAACATCGTCAGCGACGGCATCCTCGTCAACCTCTCTTCCACCCTCCTGCGTCGGTCCAAGGTTTCGAACGGCGGCATTCCACACGACATTTGCATCGAGGTTCCGTGTCAACTGTGGTGCTTCTAGGAAAGGCCCGGCGTGTAGAAGACAAGCAATGGACGAGGGAGGGTTGAGGGCGAGTGTCCCGGCCAAGACAAGAGCAGATCCAGAGGTCAGGATTGGGATATATATGAAGATATCGGCCACGAGTAACACTAGGATCCAGAAAACGGCGAGCCTGAGACAGCATATTTCTCCGGCGTCCCAAGATGGCGGATGCACCCGACATGCGTGCGAAACTAGATCGTGCTAGCAAGGGAATTATTATAAGCAGATCCTCGCGGCAGCACCTGCCTCGACGACAAGAGCCTGTTTCCAACACGACCCGGAATACATGCCAAATTGCAGACCGCAGCGAGCCAGTAGCCAAGCAGCAGGCTCCCTCAGAATCGCGTTAGTCATGCCACAAACCGACACGCTTACGTGGGAAAAGGGCCAGGTATCCCGATCCGCCATGGATGGATTTTCATTTATGGGTTCCGGCACCCATGGCCGTCGTAGATGGACGACATAACCGTTCTCTTAGACAGGCATACAACCTTGCATTGTTTCGAATGCCCTCCACTACCCACCGGTTGTGGAAGGTGAGTGGACCGGCTTGGGGGGATTTCCCTATGGGGATCCGAAAGCCTTAGCTCTGCCGTCAACAACTTCGGCCTTAATACCTACTCATACATACATACACAATAATCGTTCCCTGTCGTGTTCATACATGGCACATACGTAGTAGGTTGGTTGTGCCCGATCATTTCACATCCCGCCATCTAAGCGGTTCGTAACTACACTATCGGAAGCCACATCGGTGTTGATCAGTGACACAAGCAACCCCAGCCCACGCCACGTTTTTCTGAACTACATGCACTTATGCAGAGAGGTATTTCTCGGTTTCAAGCCTACGTGTCCTGTCTGACGTGGGAATGGGTGCTTCCACTAAATACTTCCGAAGAGCCGGCGTTGGTTGGACTTCTCCCAAGCCGTCCCGCTTTGCCTATTGCGGCGCAAGCCTCGTCTCCGAGACTCTCCAAGCGGACCGCCAATACAGGCACTACATAGTACGAGAGATACTGCATACGCTATATCTAGTGCTCTAGGGAGTCTGTACCTAGGTAGGGGCTCATTACCAATAATCTCCGCATCACGACCACGGCTGGGTGAAATGAGGTAACGTTGAGGCCAGCGTGGACCGCGTCAGCACCCAAACGCCAAGTTTCCCCGGGGTTTCTAGAAATATTCTCGCAACTCTGCTTTACTCGATTGGAAGCGGGCAACTAGCCTAGCCCGACGTTAGGTTGTCGTTTCAGGGTTCAGTACAGATTAGACAGGCAGAGCTCTGCCAAGGTTGCTGTGCACGTGCTGGTGCGGGAATTCGTGCCCTTGGAGCTGAAGCCTGTGGGTGGAAGCTTGTAGGTAATGCTCCCCTGACGTGGGGCGGGCTGAGGGCTGAACTGCCGCGAACATCCCTGCAGGCCGCTGAAACACGCCTAAGAATAGTGGGCGGCATTGAGGTCGTCTTTTACCCACTCTGCCACGGACTTCGCGAGGTTCTGCCGTGAGCTGCGTGGGTTCCAGTTTTGTTTCTGCTTGCGAAACGCCTTTGCCGTCAAATTATTCTCTGCCGCATCATGTACGTTGACGACATTGCTCGACAGTTTCCATTTTTCTACGTAGGACTCTATGCACAGTGAAGAGACTCCAAAGTTCCCAGCCTCAGTGGGCTTTTCGGTCGTGTTTAGGGAAGGAAGACGTCAAATTCTGTCACTCATCCAGGTAGGCCATCCTCTGCATCCTATTGTAATTTGGTACCGGCGCAAGCGTGCCAGACTCTGCTACGATATGGGCAAGATGATACTAAATATATGCAAATTATGTTCCGAGTGATCTGCTGCACCCAGCGGCGATCACAGATCCGTTAATGAGTGCATAGGTATAATTAGTACTTACGAGTACGTAGTACTTGATACACATACATACTGCCTAGCCTCAAACAACTGTTCAGACCAGCGCAGAACAGCTGTACCAACTGAACTAGAGAGGCTCCCCTTACTACTACCATTGCTACTGCAGCCTTGGAAACATCAACCGAAAACGAACCCAGTTACTCGTATCATTGCGATTTCTGGACAGGTAGATTACAGAGAACCGCAGTCCAATCTCTAGTAAATTACAGATCTTATCAAGAACCTTGGTTCAAGGTCTTCTAGATAGGTTCTAGTTCCTTCATCTAAATCGACCAGAATCGTTCGATGCATATTTCCATACAGATGGGCCCCGCCGCGCGAATACCAAGGACCTCGACACGGCCGTGGGCCCTTCAAATCACGGTCATATTCGACAGCCCGGGTGGCCATGCACGTACACGCCCAACCAAAAATGCCGCCTCCCGCCGAGAACACCATCCAGGAGAAGGTGGTGCCGGTGATGCTAAGCTTCGAGTTCGGTTTCAGAGCCAGATGTAGCAAACAACCGTTTCTCCCTCTCGCCAATTCTTGCTCCTCGCAATCTTCGGGGTTCACTGCGCTATTTTCTCCGACACGTTTGGTCTGGCTAAAGGATAACGTAATCCTCGTATCACATCCCTTGTGAGCATGTCGTAGAAAAAGCTCCAGCGTTACGGCCACAGCAGGCGCATGACGTCGCGCCAGTCCTCGAACCCGTATATCGCGCTGCCGTTGCCATTGCCGGCGGCTGCTTCGCCCGTGAGGCCTCTCCAGCCCTCGCTCGCGTTCCAGACCGGCACCCCGTACTGGGCCAGCGTCTCGGCGGCGCTCTCGCGCAGCCCGGCGACGACGCCCACGTTGGTCGGCGCCTCCCACAGCGGCCCGAGGTCGGCGTCGCTGTCCGACACGAACACGACCCTGCGCCTGCGCGCCGCCGGCACGTCGCCCAGCAGCTGCCTGATGAGCGCCGTCTTGTCGCCGCCCGCGAACAGCGGCGCGTCGTGGTCGAGCGGCGAGGCCGGCAGGGCGCCCGCCGGCAGGATCTCGGGGCAGTACGTCGCCACGTCCCCCACCGCCTCCGGGCACCCCGACGCCTCGCGCAGCACCAGCCGGATCCACGACGGCGACCAGTTGAGGCTGACGACGCGGATCCGCACGCGCCGGCGCCGCGCCGCGCGCGCGAACTCGCACCACCCGGCCCGCAGCGTCTGCTCGCGCGCGCGGCGCGCCAGCGCGTCCGCCGTCGCGCCCGCGAACACGCCCAAGCCCCTGACCCACTCGAACGACCAGACCTCGACGGCGCGCAGGGCCGGGTCGTCGGCGCGGGCGACGGTGTCGCGGAGGGACGAGTTCTTGGAGGGGTCGGGCTGCGGCGCCGTCGCCGCGACGGCGTCGTAGACTCGTCCGTACGTCTCCTCGATCTCGTCCCAGGAGGGAACCGACGAGCTGCTGCTGCTGCTGCTGCTGCTGCTATTGGTGGTGGTGGTGGTGGTGGGGTTGCTGTCGTAGGCCGCGAGCGCGAGCGCCGTGTACGCGTCCGACGTCGCGATCGTGCCGTCGAAGTCGACGAAGAGCTGCAGGTCCGACTCCGGCGCTGGCGCCGGCGCGCAGGGGGACGCGGCTGCGCCGAGGGCGACGGCGAGGATCAGTAAATTCCGTATTAGTAGCGGCGCCATTGCGAAAGGTGGTTGACTGAAAGTCCCGCTTGGAGCGCGCAGGTGAGTTCGTTTATTATTATTATTATTATCTTCACTGACTCCCTCACTCGTGGGCGCGTGAAGTCGTCCCAGAGTGGCACGAGATTGATTGCCTTATCCCATCTCATTCAACCTTTTTTTTTTTTTTTTTTTTTTTTTTCTCGCAGTGTGGGGCTCGCTCATTTGCGCGCACCTATACTCCATCGGGTATGACTTGAGATGCAAACTTGCCTCGATCGTAGATCTCTTGATCTGGTGTCCCCGATGTGAGTCCAGTCAAACTTAGGCGCTCTAGTTTACACGCGCTATCGATGTAGCTAATACTAGTTTTACTTCTTGGCCATGATACAACACCACATGAACTCATTTGACGATGGCGGCACTCTCATCACGAATCATTGTGTAAGCACACGAGAGACCCCAGTAAGAACTGATGAATAAGTGATAAATGGCGCAAGCATGTAAACATCCCAAGGATGATCCCTCGAGAGGCTATGTTACGACCGTGACATGTTTCATCCCACATGACTGTGTCTTGTTCATACGGGGGATTCCATATTACAGGAGCAGGCCAGAAACATGGCCTGTAGGATGGCATACCTAGGCGGACTTTTTTCAGCTTCAGGCAATTTCCGACGGACTTTAGCTAGTACAATGACGGGTTTGTAGTTCAAGGAGTGCTTGTAAGATCATGCTTGCATTTATTTACGCCTTCGTCAGATAGGACCGTTAACAGAGTAAAAGCTGTTGTCAGCACGGCGTGAGTTCTCATGGTAGTTGTCGTTACCTAGTCTTGCGTGACGTTCTAGTATCCGTATCACATGAACATACACTACTAAGTATTCAAGTGCTTCCTCTCTCCCCCGCCCCCCGGTTTTTATTTGTATTGTTCCCTTCTTTCGCGTATGAAATAATCCTGCTCTGTGAGCGTATCGACCACACCTGGCA
Source organism: Xylaria sp. JS573 (assembly GCA_000966885.1). Lineage (NCBI taxonomy): Eukaryota > Fungi > Ascomycota > Sordariomycetes > Xylariales > Xylariaceae > Xylaria > Xylaria sp. JS573. Next base: position 664,095 of record JWIU01000098.1, on the reverse strand, counting down.
GGTGGAGGTCATGCTGTATGCAGTACTAATATATCCTAATATACTGCTATCTATAATCTGCGCATGTACGATCTGATGTCTTTGGGGTAAACCAGCATAGCTTGAACTTAAAAGTCATAAGTCTCCTATATGAATACATCATGTGACGTAGTTTCGGGGCTTACCAACATCTTAAGTATATTTTATCCCTGGTGTTTCTACTCGATACCCGTCCCGTAGTTCGTTCTCGTCCATGAGCTATAATTATATCAAACTATTTAGTAGCAGCTGAACATCATTACGCCTCCATGAGTTACAACAAAGTTTTTCTAGCTTCAGAAGGCATATCGACTTAGTTACTTATGGCGAGGGCAAATTTCGTCCCAACTCGTTCTAGGTATAGACCAAACGAAGCTTCGTTATCGAGTCATTACACTTATCCCTTAATGTAGGTTCTACTTGGCCATCTCATATGAGGATTGTCTCTTGGTCTTGAGTTTTATGTCTGGTTCATTCCTGGTGTAGAGAAGAAACTTGATGCATGAAGTAAGATAGTCTAGCAACATTTCCCACGAATTTCCGTCGAATCAGTCCAAAGGCAGGGACAACTGAGAAAGTCCAAGACAACAAGACACCAGATCGTTCTGATCCATCTACGCAGGTCGGCGATAATAGAAGCGCACACGCCTCACATGGCAGTTAATAAGCATTAACTTCACAACTTGAATGGAGCTCATGTTTCATGATATTCAACAGTAGAAATATTATGTGTATGTCGTTAAATTATATCGAACGACTTACTAGGGAGCCGTGATCCCTGTGCGTGTAGAGCTATGTGCGCATCTATTGACGCTGGCCTGCTGCTCGGCGACGCGCGCACCGCCGACTTCGAGGAGGCCGACTTCTGCAAGATGTACTACCGGCCCGACGACCGGTGGCTGCGCGGGCCGCCCCTCAGGGCCTTCCTGGTCCGGTTCCCGCTGACCTTCGTCGAGAGAGACTAGTGGCCTCTCGAGGCACGGGTCCGCGACATGCTCGACAAAGCGGGTTGTGTGGACGTCCGGCTCGTATTTGAGAGGAATCCCCTGGGGAGTAGGTGGGGGACGTGGGGGTCGAGGAGGAGATCTAGCACCGAGAGACCCAGCACGAGGATGATTCCGAGTACGAGTACGAGTTTGAGATAGACGATTAACAGTGCTCTGGCAATGGTACATAGCCGCGTGCTTGGGTGGCAATGAGTATGATGGGGTGGCCCATGGGGGGGTTGTTGTTTCTCTCTCTCTCCGAATTCCGTCGACACAGGCTCCCCCAACATCACGAAAGCCGAATGAACTTGTCAACAACTTCACGTCGTCCTCTCTAAAGACATAGGTCCCATTTACTGGTGGTGGACGCAGGTCGGAATATATGGCAAGTGACGGACAGTTCCCATGGTACCTCCTTAATCATCACAGTAACCAAGGGATCTTCTATAATGTTTCGCGATGAATTGGCCTTGATTCCAGACGCCAAGAAAAAGAAAAGCCAGTGGAGAACCAATGTTCTCATGATCTTTAAGGACCATAAATGCTTCCGTCCTGTCTGCCCTAAATGAGTGAGTGACCTGGCATGACCTGCCACCATAACGTAACGTTATTTTCAATATGCCTCGTTACTGTAGAGCAGTTCTATACATGAAGAAGCAGCAGCGTAACTGGCCCTTTACAGTATTCCGCTACATGGAATATAGACACTGTTGTCGTAAATGGAACGCGAGAGGGAGGTATTGGTGGTACCTATACTCTACATCACGATTTGCGATAATCACTAGTCATATTTCGGTGCGATGCCGGTGCAGATATCGGATTCTAAGATCTACCTGATCTCTAAGAGTCCTAGCATATTCGTCAGGTGTGGACCGAAAAAAGAATCGAAAAAAAAGAATATGTATGCTAGTTACTGTGTAAAAATTAGCTATTGCAGACTAAGGAGCTTTGAGGACAGATTACGACGCACTTTCTTCACGCACATTGGATAGTTTTTTGTAGTCAGGTAGGTGCGGAATGCCTGTTGAGATACCCGCGTGGAACGTAGGTAGACTCCCTGCAGGCGTCCTGGACGCCACTGTCAGCCCAAGGGATTCGGGTGCCCACGGGCGAGCGGACAATGCTCATGACCGCAGATACAGTCGTGTGGAGTTCCGCGGTGAATAGGGAAACATAGGGCGCGGCAGGAGGCCTAGAAAAGGACTTAGCATGTACATTATGAGAATCATGTCGGCATCGTCTGACGAGTGGAGAATACTTGTGTATGGAAATTCGTGGTGACTAGATTAAACCTACCTCTCAACGCCTGGAGCCCGAGCTTATACTCGAATGGATTTGCTTGATTCTAAAAGAACCTCAACTCACAAAGACGAGTTCCTCTAGTCCATAATCATTCATGATGGCTCAGGGTTTGCCAGACTCTAAAAGGTGAATCTAGTACTCTGAAGACATATAGATACTTGTGCATTGCTGAAACTGGCCTTAGTAGAGGCTTGGAGGATAGGACGCGATGAACTCTGTTGATTTCTTCCCCAACGATATGTTTTGGCCAAGTCTCGAAGGCCATCACGATATCGAGTAGATGGACAACAGTCAGGTTGATCTCTCCAGTAGGGGGATCTGTGTCTTTCATGGCATTGTGGAAACCCTGAAGAGTCGCTTCCCACGTTTGGTCAGGGGAGAGACGGGCACCCGCACGAACCAACCAGAACAACTTCTGAAGGGCGGCATCGTCCCAGGGGCCAGTTAAGAGAGCATCCGGGATTCGCGTGTCAATATGCACTTCGACTAGAGTTCTCATCGGCGGTATGTGTTGGGGGTTACCAGCCGTAACCCGGCGAAACGTGTTGTAGTCGTGAAAGAACAAGCGACTTGCTTGCCCGTTGCCGCTGATGCTGTTAGAACCGTTTTCCGCGGTGTCGCCTTCAACACTTCCTGGTACATCCCATAGCTTGACGTGGTGAAATGGCCTATCTCTTGCATATCGTCGAACCCATAAATCCCAGCACTCAAGGATGAAGGCAACGTCAAGCCAAGAACACTCCAGGAGGGCGGACTGCCGAATTAGTCAGGCGATGTTATTCAGAGACTGCTACTTAGGTAGATAAAGTACCTGAAACTGTGGATTTCCTCCAAAGCGTGCCGAGTCTTTATCCCATCCGGCATAACTTTGGACAGTGGGAAACTGGGATGTCCGACACCGGACACACCCGAACCAGACATCCCACGTAGGCCCGAACGCCGTGATCACCGTCTCGCGCAGGGTAGACCGACCGGAGAGTAGTCGACCTAGGCGAAGACCTGAACGAGGCAGGTTGATTTCTCCGCTGAACCAGAAGATGCGCTCGAGGATTTCCAGTGGCATCTCCTCCATGGCTGGGACTTTGACCCGGCGCACTTTTCTGGGTCGGCTTCTGGATCGATCCTCCGGTCTTTTCGGACCTGAGATCATAGCAGGCTCGCCTTGTCGACGGCGCTTACCAGGAATCTTGATTGGTGTCAACTCCATGGTAAGGATATGGATGGAGATAGGTAAGTGGGGAAAGGAGGCGAAAGGCTCAGCCGATACAATTCATCAGATACTCAGATTGCCTTCTTGTATGCAACAGTAAGGGCCTTGTCTTGCATACGCAAATTCTTGGCTTGCAGGAGTCCAGTAAAATCAGTTGCCAACATGGTTGCCAACATGGTAGCCGGTTGATTTGGGTGCCTGGTGTTGATACGGGAAGTGATATTTGATAATGTATAACAAGTACCTAAGTACTTTGTTACTCAATGAAGAAGAGAAGAGCCGGCTAAAGTGATACTTTGTAGAGGAGGATATTCAAGTAGCTATATTTATACATAAGCTATAGCATGCCCCTATCGGGATTTATCTACCTAGTTGCATAAGCATAGCGCACTCGCTTATAGTAATAGCCTCTAAGCACGGGCATGTGAACGTACATAGTACATAAAACTGACATCGGACCCAATCAGGCGGGCCAAGCCAAGTGATTGCATCGCGTCCAGCTGCCAGGCCCAGGACCCGCACCGCATCTCGGTCTAACTGGAGAAATTGCAATACTTTTTTGTCGAAGACTCTCTCGCCCGCATCACAGGCAATAGACGATGGCAACCCATTCCGTTCAGCTTTGGTAACCATTACTCTGAACTGCCTTGAGAAGAGGCTTCCGCGATGGCAGCGCCGCACTTCCCAGTGCCATCTGTCCGGCTCCTCCGATTTCTTCGCTGCCAATCCGAAAATCTAAGTTTTTTTAGCCCCAGCCATGATACCACCACACCGGGCCTGGCGCAAGTTGCGCGCAGAGTCCTGCGCCCGGGTAGGAGGCAGGAAAGGGGTGCGCTACGAGGCGTTTATAACGGCAAGTCTGCGCACGAACCGACGTCGCTGCAGGCGGGAATGCTGGACCTGGAGTCGGTCATACAGACCCGTTGCGCGGGACCCTCGGGAAACGTCCGCTGTAGAAACTTGCCCTATTTCGCTTCAAGCATAGGCCTACGGTACACATCCTCCAAGCAGCCGCCGGGGCCGTGTAAGTCGACGTGGAAGGAGAAAGTCTGGGGATCCGGGCCCAAGAAGGGCGCAAAGCCGTTAGAGCCAGATGACCTGCCACAGAACGACGGGGACGGCGAGAACAACTCCATGTTCAACACCCGGCGCCAGCTTAGCCAGAAGGCCGCGCTGGAGCCCAGGCTACGGTGCACCGAGGTTGACGAGAACGGCAATGTCATAATCGTGGATGGGGAATTCAAGAAGAGCGAGCTCATTGCAAGGGTTTGTCGCCGTCTGACCCAAGTGCCGCGACGATCGATAGCTGACTCTACTTAGTTTGGTCTTCTGCCTCGCGACCTACGCAAGATCGACTCTTCCAACCTGCCCCATTTCGTCGTCCGCCCGACTGCCATCTTGCTGAACCTGCTACACCTGAAGGTCCTGATCAAACATAATCGCGTACTTCTATTTGACGTATTCGGCTCTAAGGCCTCCTATCCCCAATCCGCATTCATGTACGATCTACAAGGAAAGCTGCAGCAGAAAGGCACCCCGGGGAATGGTGGCTTGCCGTACGAGTTCCGCGCTCTCGAAGCCGTGCTCCAGTCCGTGACCCAGGAACTGGAAGCAGACTTCGAGACGGTCCGCGACCCGATCATCCGTATACTGAGCGAGCTTGAGGATGACATAGACCGCCACAAGCTGCGGATCCTTCTTATCCTGTCTAAGCGAGTAAGCACCTTCGAGCAGAAGGCGAAGCTCGTCCGTGATGCCATCGAAGAACTCCTGGAAGCCGACGATGATCTGGCCTCCATGTACCTGACCGAAAAGACCCACGATATCCATCGTGAACTAGACGATCATACCGAGGTGGAGATGCTGCTAGAATCGTATCATAAACTCTGCGACGAAATCGTCCAGGAAGCAGGAAACTTGGTGTCTGGCATCCGAAACACCGAGGAAATGTAAGTCACGTCTTGCTCTCTCAGCCTATAGCCAGAACTTTGGACTGACATGATGGCAGAATCCGCGCGATCCTGGACGCGAACCGCAACTCCCTCATGCTGCTCGACCTGAAGTTCAGCGTCGGGACCCTTGGTCTGGCCATGGGCACGTTCATCGCGGGCCTCTACGGGATGAACCTCGAGAACTTTGTCGAGGAGACCAACTGGGGCTTCGGCGTGGTCACGGGCGTGTCCATCTTCTTCTCGCTCTGGGTGTGCCGGTACGGCCTGCTGAAGCTGCGCAAGGTCCAGCGCGTCAAGATGCAGGGCGACGAGTCCAAGGGCCTCGACCGCGAGTACCACTGGTTCCACGACGACGGCCACATGGGCCTCCTCGACCCCCGCAACCGCGAGAAGCTGCGCCGCATGAACCTGCAGAAGGCCGACCGCATGCCCGAGAAGAAGAGGTGGTGGTGAGCGGTAACAGCAGCAGCAGCAATCAACGGATTTTTGTACCTACATTAGACCGGATCGCATCCATCATCGAGACAGCTTCGCGGCTGCGTCTCGGAGGTGGATTTTCTCTGCATCGGGAACGAGGAAGCATTATTGGGCGTTGGGCTATGTTAAGTGTCTTTTTCCCCCGAGCGAAGTTACGCCGTTGTAAGCTATGTGTACATGTCATCTCGCTAGGTCTCTTCTCATCTCATAAATTTAGTGGTAATGAATCATATCCCGGTTTTTTTGACTGATGTGCTCGCCCCTCGCTCATATCGTATAATCCTTCACTGGTTCTGACAGGTAACGACGCTGGTCACTTATGAGAAGCAATGCCGGTATATCGAAAGAATCAATTCATGCGCCTACCCCTATGGAATCCCTAATAGAACCGAAGAGGCACTGCCTGACTAGCCCATCCGTTGTTGCTTTCCACGCGAAATTGTCTCACTTACACACGACTGGCCCATCCCATCTAGCATCTAGTTCTTCATCTTTAACGTCTGTGCTTCCTTTATTTGACTTACAACTCAACACCCTCAACCTCATCACCACCCTCACCACCCTCGACGCCCTCAGTGTTCTCCTCGGTAGCGGCAGCGGAAGACGTGTATTCCCACGTAACCTTGACGCGGCCCTTGTCCAGGCTGGCCAGCTTCTTGAACACGGCGGGCGAGACGTCGATGCTCCCGCTGGCGCAGCCGGGGCACTTGTCGACGACCTTGGCCGTCGTCGACTTGCCGTTGTAGTGGATGCGGATCTGCTTGCCGCACTGCGGGCTCGCGTCGGGCAGTATTAGTATCTCATTGTCATCTTTCCTTGCCGGGCAAGGATATCTAGAGCCCGTTACTAGGGATGGAATGGGGGTGGTAGTATGGAGGTATGGGTATGGGGTACGGGTACGGGTACGATGGGGGTGGTAGGTTGTGTGGGTGCAGGACAACTCACGACTTTGGCCTTGTTCGGGTTCGCGTCGTTGCCGTACTGCGAAGGCGACAACGCTACTATAGCGTCGCCCTCGTTGTTCGTCCCGCCGCAGGCGCCTAGGCCGGGCGTGTAGTAGGTCATGTCGCCGGAGTAGGCGAGCGTGTTGGTCGCGCCGAGCGCGAGGACGAGGAGGGCCTTAATCAGGGGCGTCATGGTGTATATAGTTGTAGGATATGGATAAATGGTTTGGTATGGTATGTAGATAGATATGTGGAGTTTACGGTATAGGAGTCTCTAAATGGGACCTTGGAGATAGATAGATAGACAGAGACAACTGCAGATCAGCAGAAGGAGAGCCATGATGAGGTCTTCGAGGCCTACATATATATACGCTTACAGATGATATATACGGCACACCCTTTACATTGCTCCGCGTCCCATATCCGCATTACCTCTGTCGTCGTCTTGCCTTTACCCCCCCTCCGTGACAGCATACCTAACGTTACCTTCACGACTCGCTGACTGGCTGACTACCCAAGTTGGCGCAAGGGGGGAAATTGCCCACCACGCCATCATTCACTCCTCCGCGCCGGATACGGCGGCGAGACTGTACCACATTCGTCCACAGACTCACAGGCTGCTCAGGTTATTGGAAATCCCCAGCAACATCTAGAACTAATAGGTATCTAGGATGGATACCGCCCTCCTCGGTCTGCCCAGTCCAGGTGAGTAACCCCCGCTTACGTTAGCCGGGCGCTTTCCCCTTTCCCAAGGCAGGGAAGGTGTCAGCGATAGGAACACGACAGATTCTCATTGCGATCTAGCGCGCCATCTCGCAACTCGCTGCGCGCGCGAGTCTGCGCCATTGGCAGGCGGGCGAGCGCTGGCGGTCTCAGCCGGGCCTGCCCGGCGTCCTTTTGCACACCAGACGATATTGGATGGGGTTAGGTAGGTAACCCAGGGGGCTTGCGAGGGATCCACCGTATACGCTTTTCTTACCCACATGCATGCCGTGCATGAGGAAGATGGCTTCGCGAGGACGCGGAGTGGTCGCAGGCGCCGCGCTGCGCTGCCGGGGCGCCGGGGATCTGGCACCTGCCGTATGCGGCGGGATGAGGCCATCCGCTTGCACTTCCGAGGGGATAGGGCTGCGTCGGGAGACGGGTTTCGCGGAAGTACACGTCGTGGTAGTGGGACGGCCTTTGCAACCACTCCACGATTCCCCATCATATTCCCTAAGCAGCATCGACTAGATACTCCATCTTTCCAGATGTGGTGCTTAGCAAGACGATGGGTGGTCTTCGAGGCTAGCGCTTCTTACCTGACGTTGAATTAGACATCAGGTGACCTTGCCTGGCGCTCGCGACTTACTTACACACGTACTATTGAAGGATGATGCCCTGGGCATTACCGGGATCTGCAATGTCTCGGGAGAGGCTCGATTTGGGGGTCGGAAAGAGAAAGAAGGGGGATATTGCCCTGACTAAGGTCCTGTGTGCCCTTCTCACCTTACCAAACCGAGAACGGCGGCGCAAACTAATTCAAAATCTGCCCTCGCGGGACGGTGAGTGAGTTACCGTCGACCGCCATGGCGGATTTTCTCGGTGTAAAGACGTTCCTGGCTCGGCAAGTGGCCGAGGGCCAGCTCGGCAGCCCTGTCTCACCTCGCGGTCTCACCTCGCGGCGCCGCCCGCTCGAGATCTCAACTCGAAACAGCCACCGTAACGAGTGAATGGTTTTTTTTTCTTTCTTTTTACTTCTTGATTTCTAGGCCGCTATTTCAATCCTCCCCTGCTACTCTGGAATGAGGTTAGGTCAGGGCAACAGTCCGCGAGAGGCGTGTCTCATAACTGCTTAGCTAGTTAGCACCTCCCAGCCGTCCGTCCGCTCGTGCGTGACGCCAGCCAGCAGCAGCACCACCACCACCTCGTGCCTTGCGTCTCGAGGTCAGGTCAGATCACGCACTGGATGCGGCAACGTGTGACGTTGCATTAGGGCTGGGCCCGGCTGATATTGGCTAGCTACTTTTCCTACAGTAAGCAATAGACGTACCTACATGTCCAGCACCTACCACGGTGCCTCCTCACCTCAGCCGCCTCGATGGGCAGAAACGGGCGCTTTGCTGCGAAACGGGGGAATCCGTCAGCCGGGGACCGACGAATCACGCAGATGGATCGAGACCAAGAGCCGAGAATTTGGAAGGGGGAGAGTGAGTTTCACATAAGCCCTAATGGAACGACAAAGATAATTATTGGACCATAGAGGAATCTGGCAGGGACTATTTGGTAAACCTGCATGGCGAGTTTGACAGGATAGGAAATGGGAAAATGGGACTAACATCGAGGCAGAAATACATAGATCTCTCTACCTGCATGTCACGTAGGACAAGATCAGCTCCTTGAGAATGAAAGGGTTCCAGACCGAGGACTCCGCGATCCTATATTTTCGTCTTCTTGATCCTCATCTGTGTTATGGTGAAAGGACCACGCATGTATGCGGATGAACTTCTTCACCGCTTCGGTGGCGTCACTCCTAGATTAGTATAATATTTTCCTGTTAGTAGTAATGGCACATCGGGCGCATCCGGCAATCCGCAGGACAGGACTCGTTCGTTAACTGCGAGGGTTGAACCAATCGATATGAATATGAATTTCACTGTTGTTGTTCCGGAACTTGCCAGGACTATCCTGCCTATGTGTGTATATCTCTTCTGGCCACCAGCCAGCAAGCCAGTCAGCCGCCCAAACCAACCAGCCAACCCACCCCATGTCTCCGTTCGCTTTGCTGTGTGGAAAATATGGGATGCATCAAAACAGAATCAAAAAAGAAAAACGCAGAAAATAAGATTGGAATCTATCAGACGGCGTCATCGCCCCTAGGGCTCTTCGGTCGCGGCCCCCAGTCAGTGGTATCATCCCCCCTCTCGTCCTCTGCCGCCGCCGCCTCTTCGTCCTGATACCGGTCCGGGCTATGCAACCAGGAGTTTCTGGCGCTGCCGCCGGGGGAGCTTTCCACCGCGATGTCCGAGGCGCTGTCGCGCTTCCCGCGCCACCACCTCAGCTTCCAGATGCCGCCCGAGGCGGCGGACGAGCTCTTCCGGCGCCCGTGCTTGCGCGCGGTGAAGCCCGGGAACCCTGTAGACTTTCTCCGCTTCCGGAACATCCTCCTCGGGTCGCCGCCGCCGCCGCTGCTCGGCCCGGCCGTCCCCAGGGACACCGCCGACTCCCCTGAAACCGCTCTTCGATTTCCCAGGAGCGATGTGCCCTCGTTGGCCGCGATTCCGGGCATGGTACTTGACCTCTGTCTGTTGAGCGACGACCTCGGTGTGTCCTGGTCTTCTAATTCGTCCCATATTTCTGCGCGTTCGTGCCAGCGACTTGGAGCTTTACCCGTTGGCGTGATGAGAGGCGTTATCTCCCCATTCGGTCCGAACGTGTTGTATGTAGGCGGCACTGCCGATTCTTCACTAACAGTGTCGGACTCGAGTGACTCCTCGCCTTCTGTATCGTCCACTAAACCGAGCCCTGGCGTCAAGGTTGACTGCCCAACACCGGGTGGGTGTTGCTCGTCGCTGAGGCGCCAAGACAGTGCTAGAACGCCGGAAAGCAAGACGATAGTACCAAGCGCAATAAGCCCCCCATGTAAGGGCGTGATTAGGTCGGTTTGGCGGAAGTAAATCAGCCCATCCAAGATCGCAATAATATTGTAAATACAAAATACAAGGGGGTATAACACCGAGGTTGACACCAACTTCAACCCTCGGTGGAGGTAATATAACTGGCTCAGTGCGAGGGCAACTAGTCCAAGCACAAGCAGCCATGACTGCCAGTGTACGAACTGGTTATCGCCGTCGCTGATCGTTCTGAGAATCAGCTCAACGGCGGACTTCGCAAAGAGTAGGGAGTGCGCCGAGAGGATGCCACTGATGCATCCGAAAGCGAGGCCACGGGCCAGCCGGAATTTAGGCTTCTGCGAGAGGTTTTTGAAACGGTTGAGGAGATCGACGACCACGGCTATCGCAATCACAAGCACGGCCTGAAAAGACATCCAAAGAATAAACGGCCATCTTCCAAGTAGTGTCAACAGCTCCCGTAAGCTGTGTGCTGGCGAAGGTATTGCACCGAATATGGCTATTAAAGCTGCCCCGGTGCTAACAAGCGCTGTGCCGTAGAACGACCATCTCGTGAAGGGTTCTCCTAATATCAGGGTCGCGCATACGGAATTGAAAACCAGCCCGGCGGCCTGCAGGGTCGATAACACGGGCAGGGGAAGGGTGGATATCTGAATGGTACTCCCGAGCACGTTGGCTATGACGAACATGCCCATGCCCAGCTGCCATCTGCGCCTCCGGTATGCCGGTCTCTGGTTTCCGTGCGGGTACTTCTCGTCTTCGAGCATATGCGACTTTCGCTGCAGGGTGAGGCCGAGGGATTGGACGCTCGTGGAGATCAGGCCGACTATGATACCGATCTGCCAAGGGGTCCGTGTAAGCGACGACGATGATGGAGGAGGAAAAGCCTAGCATCGGGGGGACTTACGGAAATGGTCCCTCCGGGGGAGAGAGAGCCGAATACGCCCATCGCGACACTCTGGAATTAGGGTTCATCTGGCGAGGGTCGCAGATGAAAGAATGTCTCGGTTCCGCATGGAGCTGCTTCGTGTACTCGGATGACCTCGAGATCACAATACGACAGATGTTCAGGAAGCGAAATGGTAATGATTGACGCAGTACGGTTGGCGAGTTGGGACTCAAGTCTAGCGGTGCGAAGGTGCGAAAATGCGATATGGACGAAGAATACGATTATGGGATGTTCCAATGACGCCGATGCCGTCTCGACAAGGATATGGGGGATTTAGGAGGTACCTTTAGCGGCAGTCCCAAGCTAATTTAAGGTGCGACTAGGGGCGACTAAGTACCTTGGGCGGCATGCTTGGCTGTGAGATTGAATCGTACAAAGAAAAAGCCACGATGGCAAAGACGTTGGTAAAAGGTCACAGATGATGATTCCAACAACGTGGGCCGGGGACAGGGGCACCAGGGGGGCATTTAGCAATGAGAAGCGAGGATATATATAAACGACAGGGCAGGCCGGGACAGGCAAATCGGCAGGACAGGTCCCCTTACTACAGCGAGGAGGGTTATTTGACGATTGGATCTGGAGTACTGCACGTAGTTTTCGTCCGTCCAGCCAGCAAGCAATGATGGATCTGCCTCACAGCGACGCAATCCGTTGCATTGAAACATGGGGCCCTTTTGAGTGCATCAAGTGCCCGTGGTCACTGCTAAAACCATCGGTCATTCTGCAGGGGCCACCAGACCACCGGCTCGGATTACATCCATTACAACGGGTTCGAGGTCTGCACGGTTGCAGCGCGGTTGGGCAGGTGGTAAACCCAACGGGCTGTACGGCGGGCTGTAGTGGCGGTGCTGTTGGTGCTCTGCCGGTGTACAACTTTACCACAAAGGTAGCCCCCAGTGGCCACTGAGAGCCAGCCGGAGACAGCCAAAACCCCCTCCCCTGCCCGCCCATACGTAATAGCACAGCACCTGAAGTTGGGGTACCTCTTAGCCTGTAGTGTGGCTAGTGCAAGAGCTCCCTCTCCTTCAAGGCTGTCATCCGACCACAAGGCGTCTGTCCCCCCCGTCCAGTCCAGTTCAACATTCAAGCTCCAGCACCAGTTGTGACCCACCACTCACGAGCCTCCTACGATATCTCCCACTCCCATCTCCTCCATCCTCGAGCTTCCTTAGACCGATCCTCAACTGTCTGAGCTGCTCGTGCATTGTTTTTACCCAGATAAATTTGCTCTGTAGCTCCAAATCTAGCCTCTCAACCGAATTCCCCCGAATACCTACCCCCTCACACACCTTCAAGATGTCCGCGGTCCACGCCTTGTCCGACGATCAGGTAAATACGACCTTGTCCAGCAGCACCAGCATGGCCCAAGAACATCCGTTCCTGGGACCAATATGAATCCATTCATCCGATCTCTCGAGCATGACGTATATATGTGTATGCAGCTAGCTAACCGGTGTCGGGTGGGGGGTGATGAAAAACAACAGGTCGGGCAAGAGCTCAAGAAGATGACGGCGTTCATCAAGCAGGAGGCGCTGGAGAAGGCGCGCGAGATCGAGATCAAGGCGAACGAGGAGTTCAGCATCGAGAAGTCGAAGCTGGTGCGGCAGGAGACGGACGCCATCGACGCGGCCTACGCCAAGAAGTTCAAGCAGGCCACCATGTCGCAGCAGATCACGCGGTCCACCGTCGCCAACAAGACCCGCCTCAAGGTCCTCGGCGCCCGCCAGGAGCTCCTCGACGACATCTTCGACGCCGCCGCCAAGCGCCTCGCGGAAGGTACCGGCGACGACTACCGCGCCGTCCTCCGGAACCTCCTCCTCGAGGGCCTCTACGCCCTCGCCGAGCCCCAGGTCCAGGCCCGCGCCCGCAAGGCCGACTACGACGCCCTCAAGGGCGCCATCGCCGACGCCGAGGAGGAGTACAAGAAGGCCACCGGCCAGGAGACCAAGGTCTCCATCGACGAGGAGAACCCGCTGCCGGAGAACAGGTTAGTAGTAGTTCCTTTCTGCACTTGCTGCTGTTTTATCCCGGGGATATTACCCCGTCTCTGAGAGAGAAATGACGCTAACAGTAAGCAACACGTATCATTAGCGCGGGCGGTGTCTCGATCGTGGGCGGCCAGGGCAAGATCGACATCAACAACACGTTCGAGGAGAGGTTGCGTCTCCTGCAGACCAGCGGCCTGCCCGCGGTGCGGGAGACGCTGTTCGGAAAGAACCCCAACCGCAAATTCTACGACTAGAGAGACAACCGGGAGAGGGAAGCTTATTTTTTTTTTTTTTTTCGATTTCAGTTTCGGTTTCACTTGTTGTTGTCTTGTCTTGTCATCCACGCCGGGCGTTGCCAGGAAAGAGGGAGAGGTTTACTCGCGAGCATTGTGTCATTTTTTCCCTCCTCGTCTGGTGGGAGAGTTCCTGTCCGTTTCTTGCTGTAGTTTGCATTGGTAACGGCACCCTAGGTCCGCCATGCTATACATACTACCGGTAATCACTAGACAAGGTTGTGTGTATCATACGGCCTTCTATCCATACAGTAAAAGAACCGAAAAACAAAAAAACAAAAATGCAATAGTTCTTAAAAACCATCCGCCTAATCCCCCCCGTTCGAGGATGACGGCCTATTATTAACCCGTATCATTCGCATTATTGTTGTCGCTGCCGTTGCTGTTGTTGCCCTGAGACCCCTCGCTATTCCCGTTGGCCATCTGCTGCGCCGCCGCGGTAGCAGCAGCACCCCGTTCCGCCTTCCTCTGGGCCCAGTTCTTCATGAAGGCCCGCTGCTTGGGCGCGTTGGCGTCCTCCCCGCCCCGGTGCTCGGGCTCGAAGATGCTGGTCTTGGGCGGCGGGCGCGTGCGCACCGCGTACGTGAGCCGCTTGCCGACGGCGTCGAGCGCCGCCTTGGCCAGCTTCCGCGAGAGCAGCGTGTTGTCGTGGATCTTGTCGTGCACCATCTTGAGGCGGAAGGTGAGCCGGTCGATCTGCTCGTCGAACCGGCGGTCCGCGTCGTCGTCGTCGTCGTTGTCGCCGTTATCATCCTTTTCTCTTCCTTCGGCGTTATCCTTACTGTTTTTGCTGCTGCCATCCGGGGTTTTTGGCTGTTGTTGTTGTTGCGACGGCTGCCGTTGTTGCACGAGGAAGCCTCCCTGGCCGATGACGGTGTCGAGGAGCGCCACGAGCGCCCGCAGGTCCTCGAAGTCGGTCGCGCGGCTCACCCGGAAGTCGGGCTCGTCGAGCCGCGCCATGACGTCGTCGACCGTGAGCGCCTCGTCGACGGGCCGCCCGCCCATCCCCGGGTCGCCGAACAGCGAGACCGCGGCCATGCGCCGCCGGAGGTCGAGCGCCTTGGCCGTCGTGTTGGGTGTGTAGCTCACGGGGACCACCCGGAACATGTTCTTGTCGACGCTGTCGTAGAGGTAGGAGCATATGGACTCGCACTTTTTTCCCCCTTCGTTAGTTCAATGGTTACGTATAGTGGTAGAAGAAGAAAGGGCTAGATGAATTCAAGCTTACGGTTTCGTTCCATTGACGGGTTCCGGCCCTCGGTAACGCCAATATTAAGGCTCCCATGGCTGTGAAGTGCTCGTTGCGTACTGTGGTTTTGACTAGAGGATCAAGGGCCATGCGCAATAGCAGCTGGACCGCACTTATTGCATTTACTGTCTCCAGATAGGGGGCCATCCGCCCCAGGAGATGTAGGAACATTACGAGGCCCGACCAGTCCCGACCAGAATACGGGTTTTCTATCTCGGGCGAGGTTTGCAATTTGGTATGGCCGTCACGGGAGTATTTGGGGCCACCCAGCTTCTCAAGCATGGAGTAAAGTTGCACGTCGTCGACGAGGCGCGTGATGCTGTTGGTGCAAAGGGTCACAAGGTCGCAGTATTGCACGCGTAGTTGGGCATTCTTCTCAACGCAAACCTCACCCAGAATCCACAAGAACAGCTCGTCGGGCAGCGGCCTACCTCTAGAGACGATATTATGAGGCAGGCCGACGATGAAGGCCTGGTCCCTCGTACTCGGGTCGGCCAGGGCCCTCCACCGGCCCTTGGCCTCGTCCTGCGGGAACGGCCTCCTGGGGGGCTTGAATAGGGGCTGTTCCAGGTTGAAGAAGTAGCACGCCCGGCGAGAGCCGTCAACCTTCGTGCGGTTCATGGCCCTGGCGAGCTTATCCCCCTTGGCCTCTTCCTCGTCACTATTGAGGAGATCCCGGGCAGCCTTCTGCAGCCGCCCCGGGCTGTTCTGGACATCTGATAAGTTCTGGTGGTCATCGTCGTCCTCCTCGGCGATGAGCTCGTCGGCCCGCCTGGCGCTCTCCTCCGCCCGGTCAGTCTGGCGTGCGTGGCTGATCAACGACTTCAGGTCGAACTTGTGCTTCTTCTGCTGCAGGGTTAAGGGAGAGGTGTGAGAATGGGAGGCTATCCTTTTGGCTTGGGGCGTGGTTGTGTTCGGATCCCTCTTGTACGCTGCGGGGCCCTGCTTCTGCTCCAGCAGCGCCGTGAACGATAGGAGAGAGTCGTCAGAGTCTCCATCCTCATCGTCAGAGCACCCGATCTCATCATTCCGACTCAGTGGCTTTGGCGTGGGCTTGAGCGGAGTTCTAGGCGATGAGGGCAGATCTGATGTCGGCTGTGACAGCGACGACGCCTGCTGAGGTTCAGAACCAGGGGTGCTGGAGGACTTGAAGAAGCCTCTGATGTCTCTGGTTCGGGACATTGATATTCGCACGCACTACGCTTGTTATTATTATTATATTATTCAGAGGTGCAGTGCAGTTGCAGGTGCATGTACATCGTAGACCAGTACTGATCGTAGACGATACTTGGCATGGCATTTCCCACTAGGAACGCCTAGATTAGGTAGAGAGACGCGTCGTGGTGTGGAGCACGCAGGTGTGCCGCTACCTAAATGAAGCAATCGTAAAAAATGTTAGATGTTAAATCACATGGCCTGGGCGCCCGGGGGGCTCCCTTGATGAAGCAACGAGGCTTTGGTCGATGAAACTTCGGCTAACCTAACTGGGTAGATAGCCAAGGCTGACTGGAAGACTGGCCAGGCTGGGCAGCCAATCGCTCGCCTTCCCAAGCCCGTTCTCCCTAAACCCTTCCGGAACGACGGTTCCATCCGATCCCGAAACCTGTGTGCAAGCCCAGCCAGCTGCCCAGGTGTCCAGTTGCCGAACCGGGACATGCGCTGTCGATTGCCAGGAACTTCCAAGATCAAATTATGAATGTCGTCCTTGACGGTGGGTTCTTTGGGGAATAAGTGTGATGCAGATCTAACGTGTCTTTCCTCAGCCAGCGTTAGGGGACTGTTCAACCCCCTTTTTTTTATTCATGCACTTCACAATCTGTAGTGATGCTCGGCAGCAGCGCAGAGACCCTGCGAACGGTTTACCTTGTACGTGTTCAATTGACGAGATCGTATTTATCCGGGGCTCTAGGAAGATCCTGGGGATGTGCCAGAAGTTGTAGGTATACCCTATCTGCCTATGTACCTAAAAACCATCAATGCACCTCGGCAAGCGCACAGGTGCTGCGTACGCCAGCTGCGCAGGTGAGGCCGGACCTCACGCGAAATTATTGTAGATCAGTTACACGAACTCGGTCCTATCCATTACTAGCATTCGTCATTGTGGTCCTGGATGGACATATCTTCTTCCGTGCTGTGCAGTCAATCACACTCATCGTCCAGTTCATCCGTTTCGAACATGGCATCAACCGACTGCTAAGGGCATCAATCGGCGCAAGGGTCGAGGGTACAGGTGGTAACTGGTAAAAAGTGGCCAAATCCAGCAACAATTGCGCGCAAGTCATTACGGACTGCAGGACAGCGGCAATTCGTCAACCGGCATGGGTCGTGCTGAAACAACTTAATCTCAGCCTAGCAAGTCACCCAAGCTCCTGACTGCCCAGGATCCGGGTTTTCCGCAAATGTTATCCGGACAGGCAGGACGGTTGGTTGGGTCCCGACCCCGCCCGCTGAGTCGAGTCGTGGCCTCGTGGTGTGGTAAGCGGGTGCGCAGCGAAATGTGCGACGTGCATCGCCACTTTGAACGACCCGTCCGTGCCGTCGACAGAGGAGGTGTGAGAGTCAGCGCACCATAAACTACGCAGTAGGTACCTACCTAAAATGTGTGCGAGCAATGACGGTGGCTACATAGTAGCTACGCAATATGGGGTAGGTGGTTCGCTAATTTAAGCAACTGGAATCGAGGGGCGGGGACCAGACGCGGTGCGAATATATCGTCATCTCGCCTCTCTGCCAGTCAGTTCTCGGCCAGTCAGTCAGCTGTCTGTCCGTCGGCCAGCTAGTGATCTTGGGGTTCAAGTTGACCCGGTTGATGCGATGCATGGAAAGCTAGCCCAGCCCAGCGCCCGACAGTGCCGCCACTAACCCCGACAGCGCGACGAAGCTGCTGGCTCATCTTCTCGGGAAGTTTTAAGAACCCGACAGACTCGCGAGACAGTCAGGACAGCTCCTACGTACAGGCCCGGCCATTCACCATCTTGGTTACTCGTCATAGCAGATCTGGATAATACACAGGCCCGTGCAGGGAAGTGGAGATACTGAAGCCGCTTTCCTCGGGTTTATGTAATAATAAAAGTAGGGACCCTTCACCCCGAAAAGGAACTACGGTAATAAAATGCATACGTAGTGCACAGTACGTGTACGTAGTAGGTATATACGTACAGAACGGGGAGAGACTAGCAGTAGTTCGGCCTCGAATCGAACACGCAATTGGCCTTACTCTCACTGTACAGCACTCTCTGCTACGTAGACATTTTGGCTTAATATATCTGGCGGTAACGACGTTTGATTGGGGGTTTTGGTACTACCAGTCACAACGCGAGGGGACGCTTGTTGGCTGCTCAAGAGCCCTGGAGGATTCTTCTCCTGTACACATGCCCCCGTATGTTCTGTCACCACCGCCTCCATGATGTGCAATGGAGGACCCAGACTTGTCTGAATCATGGACAGGCCGGGGTCTGCCCGCAAGAGAGCATGTTCTCGTTTTGACAGCGTAACATTGAGATAAAAAAGAGGGTTAATCCGATTTGAAGACTACTAGCAGGAGGTGAGTGGTGTGATAGAACAGCTGTAGGGCTGGTGGTCAGTAAACAGAGGGGCAAAGGCTGTAACTCGTTCCCTCGGACTTAGGACTTCTCACTGGCTGACTTCCCGTTGGAACCCCTCATTACACCAACAGGTGAAGGTTGTATCCAGTAGAGTGCGTATTTCAGAGTGAGATACACATAGTAGGTATGTATGTCTGACCGAGTAGTTTATTATAGCACACAGGATCAGACAGGCAGCCAGCCAGGCAGGCGGACAAGCAGGTCACACAGCTGCATGTACAGCCCATCCGCCGAGCTGGATTCATCCTTCTTGACATCACATCACTTGTAAGAGCCGGCTTCACGGCGGCCCACAGAATGTGCCGTGGCGTGTCGGAGGTAGGCGGAGAACCTGGCTGGCGTATTGTTATTCCCGCGGAGCCTTTACGAGATTTGGAGCTTTCCAGAACAGAAGTGTAACTGCCTATCTGGTTCAACCCGACCGATGTGGTATGTGTCTACCTAGGAGTATTGATAGTCGAGGGCCCGTCAGCGTTTACAGATGCAAAAACAAATACGGCGTAATACCAGAGAGGAAGGCCCATAAATGTCGACGAGAGACGGCCGCAGCAGCACATGGACATGCACACACATATGGACGCGGTACACACATACCCCAGTCTTACACACCACCTTTTAAGGTTGTTATGTGTAGGTGGTTATTGGGCACTTACAACAGATATATGTACTGCTGGAGCACATCCATATTATAGGTATGTACGGCCACAGGAGACACGCCAATCTAAGTCGCGGGGGAAGAGGAATGGACTAGGGAGAGGATGTAAAGATCGCGTGTCTCAGCTTAAATTCTTCGAGGCCGAGTCTTTTTGTTATATATAGCAGTGACTAAGCTGCCTGCTTACGGCCAAGAATTCCACAGATCCATTTCATTCAGACCTGCTATGAAGTAGGTATGCACATATGTACAATTGTACATGGACCCCTACCCAAGGTCGGGTACATACCTAACGTTCGAGGAGTGGTGAGTGCTGCGCGAGGGAATAATCTTAGCCGAGATCAGCAACCATGCGTCTCTTCTGGTTAGGTAGAGCAGACAAGCCAAATTACGATAGCGACACAGTGCACCGCCCGTTGGCAATAGCATGTACCTAATAAAGAAAGAGTGCGTGGCATTGCCTCTACTACGCTGGGCAGTAAGTAATCGCTCAGCTCACGTTCAGACGCCCACACACGTCCACAGGACTGGATGTCCACTACATAAGGTAGTAAGTACTACGGTTACCTAGATCCATGTAATCTGTACTGTACTACCTCTGTAGGTATGTAGGTAGGCAGTGTACGCCCTACATAACCTACCTACCTTTCCCACCCTAATGCGTTGCCAAAGTAACAAGGTGATGTGTAAGATAGGTAAGGTTTCCTTGACGGATGTCTGCGCCTCACTATACCGCCGGCTACCCATCGCCTATACCTAGCGTTGCGTCGGAGTCTAATAAGTGAGGTTTATATAGTCTGTTAGTCGTAGTGGTGCACCGGTGATTTGTGCTTATGTCTACGGATATCTGTCTTGGTGATTCGCCCCCCGAGAAAAAAGGGCCATTGTCCGCACTCCGGGCTTAGGTTGCGACCCTTTTGCCTCCCTGCATCCTGTGTGCCTGTGTAGGTACCTACTCCTGGGTAGAGGCTGTATGCGGCGTGTAGCCCATGCGCCCAGGCCACTGTGTGGGACACTGTAGGCGGCGTAGTTGAACCCCGGCCCATCCGGCCCTGTTGCAGTAGCAGTCAATCAAAAACTTCCATCCTTCCCTTTCCACTTCTGTCCTTAATGCCATCAACAACACGACCGTCCCCCCCCATTTTCAGCAAGGGACGCCAGGAGAAACAGCGGCCACCCACCCATTCACGCAACCCAATGCAGTCTGTATCGACTAGCAGCGATTTTGCGAACGCGACTCGAATCTGTCTCTAATTTCCCTCGCCTTCGCCGCGTTGGCTTTATTGGCACGATTGCAGCCAATTGCGAGAATCCCCGTCTCTAGACCCTTGGCGTTGGGAAGAGGACCGCGGCCCCAGCAGGCCAGTCTGGCGGACACGTAGGGTTGATCGGGCTCTGCCCGCAACTCCCACAAAAGAAAATGGCAAAAGGCGAGGGGGGAAATGATCCGGCCGACAAGGCGACCAAGAGGGCGCGATGGGCCACCCGGAGGCTCACTGTGAAGAGCAGTAGCGTGAAGAGGCTCTCTCTTTTGGGCAGGAAACACAAGCACACGGGGTCCACGGAGAAGAAGCGAGATTCCGGCGGCAGTAGTCAATCCGCGAGGGAAGACACGAACCGGGATGACGATGCTCCTGCCCACGATCAGAATGCCCCGGCCGATGCGAACAGTGCCGCGTCCGACGAGGAGGAGGAGGATGAGGGAAGGACGGTATTCTTCAACCTACCTCTGCCCGACGACATGAAGGACGAAGAAGGCCTCCCTTCACATGTCTACGCCAGGAATAAAATCCGAACTGCCAAGTACACTCCGTTGTCCTTCCTCCCGAAAAACTTATGGTTTCAGTTCCATAACATTGCCAATATTTTCTTCTTGTTCATGGTTATTCTTGTGGTGAGTACTTCTACTAGTTTCCAATCGCGTCGAAGTGAATTGTAGAAACGAACGTGATTACAGATCTTCCCCATCTTCGGAGGAACGAATCCGGGCCTCAATGCGGTACCTTTGATATTTATTATCGCTGTCACGGCCGTAAAAGATGCGATCGAAGACTATCGCAGGACGATTCTTGATAACGAACTCAACAATGCCCCCGTGCATCGCCTTATAGGATGGGACAACGTCAACATCGCGGAGGATAACGTTTCTATGTGGAGGAAAGTCAAGAAGGCCACTTCGAGGTCACTCGCCGCTCTGTGGCATCTCATTCAGAGTTTGTGGAAAAAGGATCCAAATTCGAAAGGTATACTGGAGAACTCGGCGGATCCCCGTCCCTCGGTTGAGACCAAGGCAACACGCCGCGAATCGACAGTGATATCTCCACGCACCGACAGGACTTCGTACATGTCTACCTACGAGGACATCCAAATGACGCCCGTTACGTCCCCGCTTCCGCCCCAGAAAGAGTTCCTCGAGGTTTCCGAACGCCCGACGTCTGGAAATTCATTCAACCCCGACGACCAGGAGATGTTGGCTAGGGTGAAGGGTGACCTGATTAACTACGAACGCGAGGCCACTGGCCAGGCGCGATTTCACAAGGACCATTGGAAGAACCTGCAGGTGGGTGACTTTGTGCGGCTCTACAACGACGATGAGCTTCCGGCCGATATCATCGTTCTCGCCACTTCCGATGCCGACGGTGCTTGCTATGTTGAAACCAAGAACCTGGACGGCGAAACAAATCTGAAGGTACGGCAGGCGCTCCGGTGTGGGCGAACGTTGAAGCACGCGAGGGATTGCGAACGGGCTCAATTCAAGATCGAGAGCGAACCCCCGCAGCCGAACCTCTATAAGTACAACGGTGCTATCAAATGGGAACAGGATATGCCTGGTATTGGGCTGAAGGAAAACACGGAGCCCATTACTATTGACAATGTTCTCCTCCGAGGTTGCAACATGCGAAACACTGAATGGGTACTAGGTGTTGTCGTTTTCACAGGTCACGATACCAAAATCATGATGAACGCCGGCGTCACACCCAGCAAGCGCGCACGCATCGCGCGAGAACTGAATTTCAACGTTATCTGCAACTTCGGTATCCTCGTGGTTATGTGCCTCCTATCCGCCATTGTTAACGGAGTTTCGTGGGGGAAGACCGATGCATCAACTGCTTGGTTCGATTATGGCTCCATAGGTGGAAGCCCTGGTATGACAGGCTTCATTACGTTTTGGGCGGCTCTTATCGTCTTCCAAAACTTGGTGCCCATTTCCCTCTATATCTCTCTCGAGATCGTCCGAACGCTGCAGGCTATTTTCATCTACAGCGATGTCGAGATGTATTATGAGAAGATCGACTATCCTTGCGTTCCCAAATCCTGGAACATTTCGGATGATGTGGGCCAGATTGAGTACATTTTCTCCGACAAAACGGGTACCCTGACACAAAACGTGATGGAATTCAAAAAGGTCACCATCAACGGGCAGCCATACGGAGAAGCCTATACGGAAGCGCAAGCTGGAATGCAAAAGCGGTTGGGTTACGATGTAGAGAAAGAGGCCGCAAGAGCTAGGGAACAGATTGCCGCAGGGAAAGTCCATACCATTGAAGGGCTAAGAAAGATCCACGACAATCCTTACCTTCACGAGGAGGACGTAACGTTCATAGCACCCGATTTCGTCGACGATCTGCAGGGCCACGCCGGAGAGGAACAGAAGGAGGCAAATGCGCGTTTTATGTTAGCCTTGGCTCTCTGTCACACGGTTATAGCAGAGCATATTCCTGGCGACTCCCCGAAGATCGAGTTCAAAGCGCAGTCGCCTGACGAGGCTGCTCTGGTAGCGACTGCTCGGGATATGGGTTTTACGGTGCTCGGTGCCACCGCTGATGGTATCAAGTTGAACGTCATGGGCGAGGAAATCCACTACCCGATTCTCAACACGATCGAATTCAACTCCAGCCGGAAGCGGATGAGTGCTATTGTCAAGATGCCCGATGGCAAGATTGTTCTGTTTTGCAAAGGTGCGGACAGCATCATCTACTCGCGTCTCAAGCGGGGAGAGCAAGCAGAACTTCGAAAGACTACGGCCGAACACCTCGAAATGTTTGCTCGCGAGGGTCTCCGGACTCTGTGTATAGCTGAACGCGTGATCTCCGAGCCTGAATACGTCGAATGGCGCAAGGAGCACGACAAGGCTGCCACGGCTATGCAGGACCGAGAAGAGAAGTTGGAAGAGGTAGCCGACAAGATTGAGCAAGATCTCACTCTTCTTGGCGGAACCGCGATCGAAGACCGACTTCAGGACGGAGTGCCCGATACGATTGCTTTGCTCGGAGAAGCAGGTATTAAGTTGTGGGTCTTGACTGGAGACAAGGTCGAAACTGCTATCAACATTGGATTCTCATGCAACCTGCTCAACAACGATATGGAACTCATTCACCTCAAGGTGATAGAAGACGAGAGTGGCAACACGCCCGACGAGGTATTCATGGGGCTCGTAGAACAAGAACTCGACAAGAATTTGAAGATGTTCGGTATCACAGGTAGCGATGAGGATCTGGACCACGCCAGGAAGAACCACGAACCACCGGCACCGACCCACGCCCTCGTTATCGACGGGTTCACGTTGAGGTGGGTGCTTCACGACAGCCTAAAGCAGAAGTTCCTGCTTCTGTGCAAGCAATGCGCATCGGTCCTCTGCTGTCGTGTCAGTCCTGCACAGAAGGCCTCTGTTGTGGGGATGGTGAAGAACGGCCTCGATGTCATGACGTTGTCCATCGGTGATGGCGCCAACGACGTTGCAATGATCCAGGAAGCAGATGTTGGTGTGGGTATTGCTGGTGTCGAGGGCCGCCAGGCCGTCATGTCGGCCGACTATGCCATCGGCCAGTTCCGGTTTCTCCAGAGGTTGGTCCTCGTTCACGGCCGTTGGTCATACAGAAGAATGGCGGAAGCAATCGCCAATTTCTTCTATAAGAACATGATCTGGACCCTGACAATCCTATGGTTCCAATGTTTCTGCAATTTCGACATTACCTACCTATTCGACTACACGTACATTCTCATGTTCAATCTTATCTTCACCTCCGTTCCCCCAATTGTCATTGGTGTCCTCGACCAAGACGTCTCGGATGCGATCTCGTTGGCCGTCCCTCAACTCTATCGCCGTGGTATCGAGCGTCTGGAATGGACACAGCACAAGTTTTGGTAAGTTTCTCTTCGCGTTCGCCCTAATCCATCCTACTCAGGCGAGCTAACCTTCATATAGGATGTACATGCTTGACGGTGCCTACCAAAGTGTCATAGGCTTTTTCATCCCATATTTAACCGTGGTGGGAACCTCGGCCGTCACGAGTAATGGGTTGGATATCTCGGACCGGCTGCGGTTCGGTGCCTACGTTGCTCATCCGTCCGTGATTACAATCAACCTTTACATTCTCATCAACACCTACCGATGGGATTGGCTCACGCTATTGATCATGGCCATCAGCGACCTCTTCATCTTTTTCTGGACCGGTATATTTACATCGACGACTTATTCGGCGTTCTTCTATCAAGCCGCGCCCCAGATCTACGGTGAGGCCTCGTTCTGGGCCGTTCTGGTGGTCACCCCCATCATCTCTCTGGCGCCTCGTTATGCCGTCAAGGCTCTTCGCAAGGTCTACTGGCCCCGCGATGTCGACGTCATTCGGGAGCAAATGCATCAAGGCAAATTTGACCGACTGGGGCAACAGGAGCTGACGGAGGAGGCCGTCAAGGCTACTTCGTCAAGCTCGTCGCAGTCGTCAAAGGTCAAGCGACACCAGCAGTTCGAAAGCGTAGACGAAGATCTCCGGCCCATCTACCCGCCTTCCGAGGCGACGCACTCAGTTGCTGGGCACAATTCACGTAGCCACAATGGCAGCGATGGGACCAATTATACGAGACACGAGCCGTCTATTGATGTCCCCGTTGCTCAGCCCGTCGATGTCCCGCCCTCGGAGCCTCCCGTGCGCCCGTCGGTCGATCGCGTCCGTCCCTCGTACGACCGCATGCGAGCATCAATGGACCGGATCCGGCCAAGTTACGAGGCAACAAACGAGTTTACCTCGGCTGCTATGCTTACCAGACTCGAGTCTTCTCAGGTCAAAACGCCACAGCCAAATGAGGGCAACGGGATAGTATCCCGGATCAGGAGGCGGACCCGGGGCAAATCTTTTAAGTCACCATTTGCCCTCCACAAAGATGCCAACAATCACATTCGTGAGCATGAATGAAGGCCCTTTCCCCACAACCTCTGGTAGTGAGCCTGTAAAATAGCGTGCTTCCTCGCGAGAACTGCGTTCTTTTTCATTCCAAGTGATATCCCGGCACATAATGCTCAGCTACGATATTCAATGAGCAATTTACGATAGCATTGCGGCCATCATCGACTGCGTCGCATTACCTGAACCACCAATTCGAAGATGGACGACGGCTTGTCTCCTTATTATTCATTGTTCAAACTCTCTTCTTTACAATCTGCATCGGCGTTGGCGTTATCGGCACATCGAGGAGTCGTGGAGAACTATTGTACGAGATGACGATTTCGGCCTGAAGATCGAGACTTCTGCTTTCTCTGCATCATAGAATTTTTCTTGGTTTTTCCTTCCCCGCGTTTGGAGGAGCGACGCATCGTCGTTATTATCCATCAGCTCAAATTCTAGGGCATCTCTCCATACTCTCCGCCCTTACAAAGAGAGATGTCCCTACCATGGAGCATGCCTTCGGTCGTTGCCTCCTTCCCAGTGCATTTTCTTGCGTCATTTTCTTGTCTTGTGTTTTTCAAAGTTTTTTTTTTTTTTTTTTTTTTTTTTTTTTTTTGCTGTTCCAAAGGACAATAAGGGGGATCTTGAGGGCCGGTTCCATTGGCGTTCTGCGAAAATAAGTGGGACAGGATTTCAAACCTGGTTGCGATAGCATACGTGTGCGTGCGACGCGTGGTTGTCGAAAGATGGGTCTTGTTTGTGCGGGTTGGTCGGTGGGGGAGGGGGACAAGAGAGGGAGACGGAGAAAGAGAGAATTCGGGCCTCTTCCCTGTGTGTGTATATATATAAAGGGGTAAGGGGTTGGGGAAGAGAGGAATACTATAAGGGGGGGTAGTAACACAGGTCGTGTTGCGTGGAGACGAGTACACTATATAATCAATGAGAATCCGTAGTTTGGAGACACCAGGCAAGGAATAAGACACCCGATGCCCATTTGAAAACCCTTGTTTTATTATGAATGCTGCTGTTTCTAAAGTGAATACTGCTGAAGGTTCACGTTATCAAGGTATCTAGTTAACATATATGCGAGGGAAAGAGATGATCACCCAACACAAGATATATTAACTAGCTGGTCAAACACCTCACTTCTCTCTTTCATACCCCGGTCCACGTACACGTACCTCATACAGAGCTTGACAACCGTTCAAAGCATTCGTGTCCAGCTCTTTCGAGTCCAAGGGTTCTGTACGAGCCCGTGACAGTGTATATGGACGGCAACTAGCTACCATACTATCACGAATCCTTATGGTGTAACTCTCAGGTCTTCTCCCTTCTCTTCGCAATCTATTCCATATTCTGTTTTAGGACAGAAGGGCCTCCGTCCTACGTAGCACCGCGCCGTTTCTAGGTTATACAGCAAGCCGGAACTACCCTGAAGTATCATGTCACATGTAGAATAGCTTCCAATATACGAAAAGCTAAGCTTTTCGTTACGGCCGTTTTAACCCTTGCTTGGAACTATCTGATCTCAGTGTAATCCTACTATATGATACGGAGCTCCTGTTCATGATATAGTTGTTGGTGTAGCCAACTTGCTCGAGCCCTTGAGGCTCTAAGCCTCTCCGCGTCGTAACCCAAGAGCAAACATGAGCAGAAAAGCACACGGCCCTCCTCTCTTGCCCCCTTTCTCTGCCTCCATGCAGATGTTATGTTGGGAGCACGTTCCTGGTGTACTCAGATTTATTGGGCTAAAGTGTTCCCTTGAATAAACTCTCTAAGGGATGCAGCTCCAGGTGTGCTACCGTCAGACCACAACTTGAGGCTCAACTGATTTCAGCTTGCTAATCTCATTGGGTAAGTATGCGTGGGGGTCACTTCTTTCGGAAACCTCCCTGAACTGCTAAAAGCAGCCAACGTCTGTAACCACACCAAAGGCCAACAATAGGACGTCGAAGCCTTAAATCGGCCGAATGGCACGGCACGATGACGAGCGTAGCTTCCCTTTGTGGAGAGTCTACATCATCATCACCATCACCATCATCATAATCACAAGGCTAGACCGACATCGTTTGTTGGCTCCGTCTAATGTTCTTCTGTCTCTCACCGAAAGAACTAGTTTCACCTGAAATAATCCTACAGGTTTGCAACGGGCCTGCTTTGAGCGGTATACGTACCAACAGAGAGATATATAATCTGCAAGCATGAGGAGCATATAATGCCAGCGCGCGTCCTGCGTATCGTTCGACTCGTCCCTAAGAATCAGCCTTCTCCAGAACTACCCACCACTCACTCCAGACCTCCTGCTTCAATCTCGGTCCCTAAGCTCCAACCATTCTTTTACGCCTGTTCACTTTGCCTCGCGCCGGTACTCGTCACGTTTCCCACCAAAGAGATCACGAGACTGACCGTGCCAGCTTTCATTACCCGGCCCAGCTAGCTCCCGAACGCCATGTGTCAGTACATCTATCTGTACTACAAATGCGCGAAGAAGTGTATCTACCTGGATGACTCCAATCCCTGCGGAAAGAAATGCACCTCGACGAAGAAAAATACGACTATCGAATACGTCGAAGCTCCCTGCCCCAACTGTACCTAGCCGAACACCTAGCCTTTGGTCCTGGGAACGACACTCAGCCCGACGTGCCAGATAAATGGAGATGATCGATTCCGCCTTTGGCGGGCCCGCCCCCTGGTCCCGCTGCCCGTTTTCCTTTTCCTTTTCCTTCGGAGGACTTTCGAGAAGGTTGTGCTGGATGGACTAAGGACGTGTATGAAGGTCCCTTCATGCCGCGGCATGCTAGGGACAGCAGCTATTGGGCTTTTCAAACGTGGAATTTCCGTCGTGGTGGTGGTGATGGTGGTGGTAGCCACTCGTTTCTTGCTCCTCGTCTGTTACCGAGGTTGGGCGTTTTAGCTCTTACGCATGCTCCTACTTGAGAGCTTATTATACCTACTACTCCTTTGCACCTACCTGCCTCCTTTATACGTTTTCGTGACCGTGCGCTTTTCCTAGTCAGATAAGCTGCTTGATCTGCTGTTAAGCCACTACGTTACACAGCGAGGACCACCCGAGAGAAATGAAACAGCTTAATCATTGCGGCGGGGACTCTATTGAGGCTCGAGGGCGAGCATTCAAAGCCAAGAAACGGGCTAGAAAACAACAAGACAGCATGTAAGACACTATCTAGTTAAATAATTGATAGTGTGTAATACTACGAGATTAAAGCTAAAAGACTATTAAGCCCAATAGCCTATGTAGTGTATATGTGATTATGATCACGATGATGATGTCCTGAGTTGCCACGAGGAAAACGAGACAGACCAACATGAATGGGGAGTTGGCTGGGGATCGCGAGTCGCTGCCGTAATATGGCCTTCTTTTCAATATTGGTAGTGATGTTACACAGTGACATGGTTGCTTACCTGGGTACATGCATGCATGATGAGGAGGAACTGGCCAAAAGGGGTCAGACGCGTTTCCCGAATTCACTTGCCTTAAGTTTTAGCAGTCTTTTCTACGACCTTATTTTCATAATTATAGCCTTGTCACTTCTCGTAAATACCGTGAAAGGATGTGTGTTGCTTTTTCTTTCTTTTCCTCTCGGACTACACTATGCAACCAGTTCTAAAGACATGTACTTCGTTAAACACACCCAAAAGTCTCTCACAAACACTTCCCGCAAAACTTCGATTGAAAAATAGTGATCAACCACCTGAGGTAGTCTTTTGTTTTGTTGTTGGAATTCGAGAAAAAGGAAATTGTAAATTATGTCTACTAATTACGGTGCCTGGTTGAAGTCATAGCTATTCCCGAACCCCCTATTCAAGTACCGATCCACGACGTCCCGCTTCGCGACCCAATCGACGGGGACCTCCAGACCGAGCTCCCCGCGCGCGTCCAGGCCCTCGAGCACGGGGCGGACGTCGTCGGCGAGCTCGAGGCGCATCGGGTTGCGGTACCAGGGTGCGAAGTGGATCATGGCGAGCATGACGCGGACGCCGGGCGTCGTGTTCGGCATGCCCGCGTGCCAGAGCCGCAGGTCGCGGACGACGACGCTGCCCTTGCGGACGTGCGGCTGGAAACGACATGGTTCCCCGTCCTTTCCGAATCGCTGCCGCCACGCCCCCAGGCGGTCCTCCCGGATGCGCCCGCTGGCGCGCTCGCCGTGCGCGCCCTCCTGGGCGGACGGCCCACCCGAGAGCTCGCCCCGGTGCGTGCCGGGCCAGACCTCGGTCGACCCGTTCGCGGGGGCCATCTCGACAAGCGGCACGTTGACGACGAGCGCGAACGGGTGCGCCGGGTGCGCGAAGTCGGCGTCCGCGTGCACCGGCTGGCGCGCCGGCACGGATCCCGGCAGCGGCGGCATGGCCGCGTTGGCCGAGCAGAATGTCCACTTCGGCCGCGGCCCGAGGACGTGCGAGGTTATCTGCGTTGCGATGCGGTCTGACGCCACCAAGGAAAAAGACATCAAGTATCAGTGATGATTGATTCTTTAATGCCTTATAAGTATAGGGGCGGTCTTACTCGTGAAGACGGAGGGGTGGAAGTACTCGGCCCAGGGCGGCGCATCCTGCTGGAGGTTCCCCAGGTTGTAGTTGAAGGGACCGTCCTCACCACGGGCTTGGAGGGTGCGGGCATCCTCGACCATCTTTGCGTTGAGGTGGTCTAGGTGCTCGTGTGGGACCACGTCTTCGACTACTACGAGACCGTCCAGGTGAAGACTGCGCACCGCAACCTCGAGGTTTCGGTCACCGAGACGACTGTTTCTGATTTCTGCGGCCGAAGGACGAATGACACGAGGTGTGCTATAGAATCGAATCAGTTTGGCCCGTGTGGTAGGCCCCTGGCTGAGAGCACGGCGGGTAGAGGATAGTAAAAGTCTGGTATGAAAAGAAAGCGCCATGGTGTTGAATAAATAAATAAATAAATAAATAAATAAATAGAAAGAGTGTGATCTTGATGTGATGGTCAAGAACATTGAGAAGGACAGCCGTCTGCTTAATATATGCCGTCGTCCTTGACGCATGCCACTTCAGACCTCAGGGGGAAAACCCGAGCTCGGGTTTCCTTTCCTTTTGCAGCTGCATTAGTGCGGGACACAGGCGTTCGTGGGTATCTCCACACAATAGGTACAGCTGGTATCTCCGCTTTTCCTTCCTCCATGTGCTTATTCTAAGGCCTGACTGACCAAGAAATAACATCTTAGACGTTGGATTATTAAAGATTTCGGTAAATAGTAGAGTGGCTTAAAATAACCGAGTCCTAGCGCAGTTCCAGGGCTCACCAAATACGCTCTGCTATCTCCAAAAACTTCTCAAACGGGCGACAATCTGTTGGACTGGCCAACCCGTGGTCTTCTGGCAAGCTAAGAGTTGGCGTGCGACTTCTTCTCGGTCAGAGTCATCTCGGACATATCTTGCACCTATAAGTCGATGATCAGCTCAAAGCAGTTCTATATGGTAAGATTACAGACTAGACAACTTCTCGCCCAACTTACAGAATGACATTGGCCCAAACGCGTTCACGAGGACTGTGGGCTTATTCGAAGTAAAAGCAATACCGCATATTTCAAGGGCAAGCTGTTCAAGTAGCCCTTCCTTTGTCAAATTAGTCACATCGATCCCAATACCTAGAGAATGGCGTCTGATTCTGTCCAGTTGATCTGAGGATGATGCTCTCATAGTCAACATGAATAATGAAACCAAATAGTAATGCCGGGCCGCGGCTACAACAATGTTAGCTTTTCCGAAATTTTGAAAGGAATGATTCGGGTAGCTGGCATACCGTGGCAATCTTGCAACATTCGTACTGATGGAAGCTTCGAAAGTAATGGAGCTCTGGAGAAAGGCTCAAAATGTTGTGGCAAGTCCGAGACCCAAGCCGTGACTAGAGCGAACAGCATGTTCCAAGTAGCTTCCGTGGTACTATCTGGAATCCCAATGGTCATATTAATTATACGCCCGAGGATTAAAGTAATTGCGTTGAGATGATCATCATCCGTCGTGAAGTGCGCTACGTCGGGGATTGGGTCTAGGTTTATCTTGAGGCGGCAGTGACCGAACAGACTAAACGTGATGTCCTCTCGGAGATAGTTCCTGCTCACAATCTACAGTTATTTGACGAAGTCCATGAATGTTTGCAAGAGTCCTCAGTCTTGGCCTCCATAAGACATACCAGAAGCCAGCAGCAAAAAGCTTTTCTGGCAACTGATCCGAAACGCTACAGCTCTGAGACGCAAAGGAATATGCACCCTGTAGGTGTCTGTTTGGATCAACTTCTTCTAATAACCAGAATTAGCGATGGTTCTTGGGAACTCTAATAGTATGAGTGAACAATTACTCTAACTGACCATCGAGTATTTCGTAAGATCTGAGCAGACAAGTTGTTGCAAGTGCTACACCTTTCGTAACACGAGCATCCTCAGGGTCGAGATCAATCAAAAGTCGTATGCAGTTTGTATGATACGATTCTGCTGTATCTCGAGCCGAAGGAGCTGTAGTCTTGCTCACGTGCATTGCCGAGAGTGCCATGATGGCACTGAATAGGAGTGGTTCATCTAAAGCAATGGCGGGGATCTTCGTAGCGAAGGTGGATAGCGCATCGTTGAGATCATACCATAGCGCTACATCGACGATGTAGTGATGAAAGTAGTTGGCTATATCCGGTGCTTCCAATGCCTTGCGCGGAGCGTCGGCTACCAAAGCTAGAGTACGAGACTTCAGCGCGATACTCCCAATAATGACCAATTAAGATGCAGTAACCTACTTCGAGTTGGACCCTTACCAGCGGAGGACTTTCGAAGTTGGAGAGGCCTCTCCGAGCGGTCACAGTATCGCCCTGCCTTTGCGCATCGTTGGCAGACGGGGCGTCCCTCATCGCCTGGAACACAAATGCCGTGAGCAGCAAGACCAAGATACACAGAGATTCAAGGGTCATACACTTCAGTTTGCGATGCCGGCAGGTATTACTATTCCAGTATAGCTATTATCAGCCCGAGTGTTTGACACAGGTTTCCACTTGTCAGACTACACACCATGCTAGAATGATGAACCACAGTCAGCTATGAGAACAATCGTCTCCCCTAGAGCTTACCTGATCGTTTGAAATGCCGAGGCATCCTTCAAGCATATCGTAGCAATGGCGGCTCAAGAGGGCGGGACAACTCGTCGAATACCATGTGAAAGCACTTAGTCCTAGCCTAGAGGCTAGGTAGAGAACATACCTAAGCCAAGATTCGTTTCGAGATCGCCAATTAAGTAGAAAACTGAAAAGTCTCGTGCCTTTCAGCATCACATCATCTAGCACACTTAGAAATTAGTCACACACAGGTGAATACTATATAATATCTCGACTTCTTAAATTAGCAAGTGAAGTTGACTGACTTCAAGTGGCAAGAAGCAGGAACTGTCGGATAAAGGGGGGGCGCCACAGTAGCACCTCACCAGCCACAGACCGATCATCAGTTGCTTCTGGCACCAGCCACAGGACCCTGAAATTGAACTTCAGTCGAAATAATTTCCAATGGCATGACTTTTTGCAGTCGGCAATTGGACATCCACGTGTGGTGCGATCATGCGATTCCTGCTTCTGTCGAGTTTCTCACCGACTAAGAGATAGCTCTGCAAGCTTAAAACGTATCTCCAACCGTCCCCAGGCTTGGAGCAGCATCCCAGGGAAGCTATCTCCCTACCTTATTCAAAGATGGCGGTGGAAGATCTGGAGCAATGGGCCAAAGACTTCAGGGACCTCATACGAGGTTTCCCGTACGTACCCGAGCTTTCGGTTTACCTTTGCATAATGGCCTATGTGTCTTCTAACTAATTTCCGTGTACAGAATCGAAGATTTTAGCTTCGTCGTATTCCCCCTTGTTTGCATCATTGTGGGCAGCATCGTACTCTATTTCACCCACACCGACTACTGGGACAGACCGAAGCGATACACGGTGCCGGCGCCTAAGAAACCCGAAGATACCAGAATCCTCAAAGAGCCGACGGTCAAGGTCTCCGGATCGACGGCCATACAATGCTACATGCCCGCTACCGGCCAGTTCCTCGGCTTCGTCAACCCATCCACGCCTGCTGGCATCGACCGCGCGATATCCCAAGCTGCCACCGCACAAGAGAAATGGGCGAAGACTTCCTTTAGCGAGAGGAGGAAGGTTCTGCGTACGATGATGCAATACATCCTCGAAAACCAAGAACAGATCTGCCGCGTGAGCTCGCTCGACTCCGGCAAGACCGTGGTGGATGCTCAGCTTGGCGAGATCCTGGTCACGGTCGAGAAGCTGCAGTGGACCATCAGGCACGGCGAGAAGGCTTTGCGTCCGAGCAGGCGTCCGACAAATCTGCTGATGGCATATAAGAAGAACACCGTGCACTACGAGCCCCTGGGCGTGGTCGCGGCATTGGTCAGCTGGAACTACCCCTTTCACAACCTGATAGGGCCTATCATCAGTGCTATCTTCGCGGGAAACGGCATCGTGGTCAAGGTTAGCGAACAGACGTGCTGGAGCGCTGCCTACTATACCAATATTGCGAGGGGCGCGCTCGTGGCACACGGCCACGATCCCCTCCTAGTGCAGAGCGTGGTGTGCTGGCCGCAGACTGCCGGACATCTGACAAGCCACCCCGGTATAAGCCACCTCACATTCATCGGCAGCCGGCCGGTGTGTCACCAGGTCGCCGCCAGCGCCGCCAAGAGCCTCACCCCCGTGGTCGCCGAGCTCGGCGGCAAGGACGCGGCGATCGTGCTGGACTCGGCGAGGGGCGACCTAGACCGCATCGTCAACACGCTCATGCGCGGCACCTTCCAGGCCGCGGGCCAGAACTGCATCGGCATCGAGCGCATCGTCGCCACGCCGGGCGTCTACGACCGGCTCGTCGAGATGCTCGCGCCGCGCGTGCGGGCCTTGCGCCTCGGCCTCGACAAGGACGTCGGCGCCATGGTCTCGGACGCCTCGTTCGCGCGCCTCGAGGGGCTGGTCGACGACGCCGTCGCCGGCGGCGCCCGCCTCCTCGCCGGCGGCCGCCGCCACGCCCACCCCGAGCACCCCCGCGGCTTCTACTTCGCGCCGACGCTGCTCGTCGACGTGACGCCGGCCATGGCCGTCGCCAACGAGGAGTGCTTCGGGCCGATCATGACGGTGCTGCGGGCGCCGTCGGGGTCGGCGGCCGACGTGCTCGCCGTGGCCAACGCGCCCGACTTCGGGCTCGGCGCCTCGGTCTGGGGCCACGAGGCCGACCCGGTGCTGCGGGCGGTCGTCCGGGGCGTGCGCGCCGGCGGCGTCGCCGTCAACGACTTCGCCGTCTTCTACGCCGTGCAGCTGCCGTTCGGCGGCGTCGGCGGGTCGGGCTACGGCCGCTTCGCCGGCGAGGAGGGCCTGCGCGGCCTCTGCAACGCCAAGGCCCTGTGCGAGGACCGCTGGGGCCGCCTCCTCGGCCTCCGCACGTCCATCCCGCCCCCCGTCCGCTACCCCGTCGCCAGCCAGGACCGCGGCTGGCGCTTCACGAGCGCCGTCGTCGGCCTCGGCTACGCGCCGACGCTCAAGGAGAGGGTCGCGTCCCTGGTCGGGATCCTGAGGAATAGCTAACTAAGTAGCCGCCTGGGTAACGTAGGCGAGGACGAGGACGAGGACGAGGACGAGGAGGCGTATCTTTTGACTGCGACTCGGTGCCTGCTCGATGGTTGTGGTAGCTTAACCTAACCTAACCTAACATGTATAGAGATGCTCTATTGATACCCCCACGTATATAATCAATCACGTACATTATATAATGTTTAATAATTGACCAGTCCTTGCTCCTCTGTTCGGCGAGAGAAATAGGTTCATCTGTCGTAGAACCAGACTGGTCTATAAGCTCTCGTGGGATAGTTTGTGAATACATCATGGTTCACCATAGGAGAGGCCTTCTGCCAACATGCTCCCGAAGCAAAACGCCGTTCTCTTAAATCGAAGACAAGTCCTACCGTTCTCCGCCGCTTACGCGGGGGTAAGACACCCGTCGAATTTCTAGTCCTCTCCCATTGAACTGCTTCAGCCTAGTGTAAGCTTAGGAGTATTAATATAGAGTCGGCATGGCACTCATACAAATCCCATTAATATCAGATGCGTGTTTGCGTTGGTATGAAATCGTCTAGTGTAGTATTCGGCGTAAGTCAGCATCACTTAGATATCTAGAAGCCGATTGGTCCTCTACTTTGGCCCAGATGGCTGTCACATGCCCCTTCGCTTGGCCTTCCCCGTTTCGATCCATGCGCATCTCGCCCTAACTCCAGAAGCAAAGAGTGTAGCCCGGCCCCAGTCATTACCATCGTACAACTATGTACACACGGAAAGTCACGGATAGAACGCGTGACATATCATAATACAAGAAGACTCCCTCTCTCCCTCTCTAGGCGCGAAAAGGGACTAAACTAGGCGGCGGCGGCGATGGTGCGCTGGATGCGGACGAGCTTGCCGAAGTCGAGCTGCTGGCCCTCGCGGGGCATGTGCTCGCCGGAGGCGATGCAGAGGACGCGCATGCGCTCGTCGTAGCGCAGCCCCGTCAGCAGCTTGGGGGTGATGAGGAAGTACTGCGACGTGTGCTCGCGGCAGGCGATCTCGACCATGCGCTCGTGCACCATGCGCTCGTTGCGCGGGTCCATGCCCTGGTTGATCTCGTCGACGACCCGGAACGGCGCCTGCGCCATGCTCTGCAGCGCCATCAGGTAGAAGATGGTCGACACCGCCCGCTCGCCGCCCGACTGCCGGTGCTGGTTCAGCTGCTGCAGCGTCTCGTTCTCGCTGTCCGTCCCCGTTTTCGAGATTAGCAAATGCCGACGCACGCGCGTATACTCAGGGGTGGTGTTCCTAGAATTGGCTTTTATAAAGGAGGGCATAAGGCAAAACATACCGGAACTTGACCTTGATCTCGATGGCCCACTGTTCGAAGTCCTCGTCCTTGTGGACGTTGACCTCACCTGCACAGTTGATCTGTTCGAAGTTATAGCTGAAGGCGTCGTTGATCTTCGAGATTAACTCGTCGACACGAGGCTCCCACTGCTCTCTGAGTTGCTCAATCTTCTTGCCATAAGCCTCGAGCTTGGCGGTCTTCTCCTCTTTTTGGCGGATGAGATCCTGGATTTTCTTGGCGCGGTCCTCAAACTGCCGGAGGATAATGGGATCAACCCCGTGAATGAGACTGAGCTTGTTCTCCTCAGCAGCAACTTCATTGTCAATATCCTCGATCGTCTTGTCTCCTGCTAACTCTTTCAAGTATTCTGCGTTCAGAGTCGCGTCTGACAATAGTTGCTCAACCAAACGATACACCCTCATCGCCTCGGTCCTGTGCCTGGCCATCTCGGCCTTCGCGTTGTCGAGTTCTGCTCGTTCATGATCGAGCCGCTGTTTAATATCGGCGTTCCGTTCTTCCAGGCTCTTCACGTCCGAAGTTGCCTCGACAAGGCGGATTTGCGCCTCGAGCAATGCTTGGTGGGCGTCTCGTATCTGCGAAAGCTGCTCCTCGTGTTGTAAAACTAAATTGGCCTTCTTGATGATGAGCTGGTCTTCCTGAGCACCATATTCGAAAATCCTCGCTCTACAGTCCGCGAGGTCCTTCTGGGTACTCTCAAGGGACTGTTTTTCGAGGGCTGTGACTTTGTTAACCCACAAACCTGTTCGTAAAGCTACTCGTAGTCACTTACCAATTTTGTCGTCGAGAGTAGCGTACTGTGTAGCAGCTCTTTGTAATTCATTCTTCTCCCTTTTCAAGTCGCTCTTCACACCAGTTAGCATCGTCAAACCGACTGGGGAACACAAACACTCACTATCTTCTCCCTGATCGGTGCTTCAGCGTCCGCTATTTCTGTTATTTGCGCCTTGATCCCTCGTGCTTGGTCCTTCAGTTGGTTGATCTCGTCGCTCAATTCATTGATTCCCCTCTGTAAGGTGACTCGTTCAGCATTGTCAACGGGCTGATTCGTCCAGAAGCGCCCTGGAGTAATCTTTGCCGTGGTAGTCGAGACCGCGCCGGCACCGTATTCCCTCCGCCTCTGGATGTGATACATGGTGCCACCAGCGGCCCAGTTAGGTATCTTTTCAGTCCTCGCAATCTTCTCGTAGAGCTCAATGTTTGTGTCTCGAAGAGAAACACCCGAGACGTGTAATCTCTTATCTGAACAAAGCATCGCGAGGACAGGCTCTGGGCCCTCGAGGTAGTCGATGGCATATCCATCGAGACCCATTTCGCGGAGTTGGCCCTTGGGGATGGCTGGTTTGAAGGACGAGAAATTGTTGAAACACGTCTTTATCGTGGCAGTAAGCGACATGTGTTGGTAAAACTGGTCACTTAACTTTTTGTGGTCATTTGTGGTCTGCGCGATGAAGCAACAAAAATCCGTTCGTCCTAGAAGTGACTGGACCTGGTCGGAGTATCGCTGGTCCGTAACGGAGCAGGTGAGCATGGGCGGTCCAAACACCTCTTGCTCAAATTGGTCTTGGTTATCCTGAAGCCATTCCCAGCCCTTTGCCGCATCTGGATCAATCCTCCTCAAATGGGCAAGTTTCTGGCCCTGTTGCGAATCTAGGCTCTGCAGGGCCTGATGACGCTTCTTGTGCTCATCAGTTAAGTTCTTGCCGCGTTCTCTTATTCCCTCAAACCGGTCGTTTAGCTCGCGGTTCTGAGCCTCGTTCTCACGTAAGATATGCTCTTGTTGGCGCTAGTAAAATCAATATTAACATTGCAGGATCATGAGATAGACGCGGTAAGACTCACGATTTTGTGGTTCCACTCAGCAGGGACAAAATCCGGAGGTTTGCTCTGCAGCTTTGCCTCGAGGTCTGTAATTGTTCTACGTATCTTACTAAGGCTGGATTTCTTGGAGTTGTGTGAAGTCTCCTCCGCACTCTTCTTGTTCTGGATATGCTTGACCTTTTCGTCTTGTCGTTCGACGGCCTGCAATAGCTGGTAGCCTGTCGCTTCGGCTTCCTTCAGTGCATTCTTTCGCTTCCCTACAGCAAGCTCGATTTTGTCTCGATACTCTTGCTTTCGATTGACAGCTTGTAGAGCTGGCCCGCACGCTTTTTCTAGCTCCTTTAGTCTCGTAGAGGCCTCATCCTTTCTCCGCTTTGCTTCTCTTTGTTCCCGATAGCGTTCGTTGTACTCGGCAATAACACGCGCATGACGGAGCTCTTCGATTTTGGCCTGGATAGCTTCTCTTTCGCGAAGCCTGTCCACGTCGGCCTGCATCCCCTGCTGACGACTCTCCTGGCCCCTCAAGGTTTCGGTATCCATGTCAAGCTCTCCTTTGATCTTCTTGTGTTTCTGATGAAGCTTTTTCAGCTGTGTTTGCCACTCGATCATATGCTCTGGGGCCGCTGCCCTAAGTGTCTCGTGAAGTAGCTGAATAGGAGTCAAACCGGCGAACTCGGCCACCTTGTCTTGCGGCAGGAATTGGCATAGATTGTCAATCTGGATGCGTAAATCGCCCGTCAGACTTTGTATGGCCTTATGCGTACTCTCCTTGCCGTTAAGCCACCATCGCCTAGCATTGTCGTCCCTCTGAATCTGGAGGCGTATGACGTGGTTGACCTTGTCATGGGATCGCTTTTGCAGCTCAATTTCAATGGTAGCGATGTCTTTCCCATGTTTCACGAACTCCCCCACATTGCTCGCTCGCCCGAGATGTTTCGGGTGGTATCCCAGACCTAAGCAGATAGCGCAGACTAAGGAACTCTTTCCAGTGCCGTTTGGGCCAATGACCATGTTGAGATTCGGGCCTGGGTTGAACTCGGCATGTTCGTAGGTTACGAAGTTCTCAACTAAAACCCTTACAATAGCACCAGGCTGAAACTCTCCTGGGCTCCCTCCTCCTCTTCGAAGTCCATTCACCGTCGTTCTCCCATTTCCCAATCGATTTACTCCTTGGCGGTCGTCATACCCACCTGATCCTTCTCTATTCCTCTCTAACTCGGGTATGGAGTCGTTCATGGAACGCCTCTGTCGTTTCGACGAATCCGAAGAGGATTGCTCGTCATCGTCTTCCTCAAATAGCGCTCTCGACCGCCGGCGGGGCTCTAGGGATGGCATGGCACTTGATGGACCGATGGTCGGTCGAAGTCGTGACCGATCCTTCGCCAGGAGTCGGAAGAAACTGGGTTGATGGCTTTAGATGGTGTGAACCCAATCAAGACCGTGGTGGGATTCAGACTGGCCTCAGATGGGAGTCTTAGGGCGGGTAGCTTTAGTGGGGCCAGGTCATGGTCATGGTCATTGAAGTAGGTAGGTTCAGTATGTGACAACGAGACAATGATGGAAGCAAGACGCGGTGTTGCGCAAAGTGCGACGCGTTGTGCATGTGGAGGATCAGATAAGCTAAATTGCCTGGTACCTAGGTACTTGAGCAAATAAGCCGAACTTTAGCCGTCATCACCTTCAACGTCACTCAACTCTAATTGAGAGACCTGATATCTACCAGACTTATACCAGGTAGGTAGACAGCTTGTCTACGTATCAGAGGTAATCTTCCATTAGAGCCAGCTATTATTCATTCGAGTCGTCCCAGAACAATTATTATGAACTTGGCTATTTTGAAGTCCTAGTCAAGCAACTATATAAAGTATGAAGAACACGAAACAACCCAAGATTGTTGAAATGCCACCTTTACCAATGCTTCCGTCTCGTTGTCATGACTGCGTTGAACTTTCCAAAGTGAATCCAAAGGGGCATCCCAAACCAGTCATCCGCTTCGTTGTGGGGGAAATGGGTGGCAATATACTTCTTATACCGAATGAGAAGAGGAAGAGGAAGAGGAAGAAGAAGAAGAAGAAGCAATCGTCACATGGCCTATCTACATACCACCTATCTGAATACTTGGCAATGCAGAACCTAGGTACTACTCGGGATCTGGGATAGGGACATGTCTCCAGTAAGTAGTTGTATCTACTTCGATGAAAGATGCTCCCGATCTGTAAACATATCTACATGTGGTATGTACATGTAGAGTGTCCTGTACAATACCTACCTACCTACACGTACTGATGCGATTGAAAAGATACGTATCTCAAGCACTGCTGTACCTAAGAGCCTCTCAAATTGAACAATGGAAACCTCTAGGTAGGCTCTGGAGCCTGTGTTTGGCCAAAACAAAAACACCTCAACATTTGTTGCTATGGCAAATAGTACACGCTCACCTGCACCTGCCGATTTTCCAACCCTTCGGGAGGGGAGCAAAATAAACATCGGCACCTTCTCACCTTCTCAATTCCACTCCGACAGCAAATTGAGATCTAGCACTTTGGCACCTAAAGTTTTAGTACTAATTTCAGCCTCTGCTCCCGTCTGGTCTACCCACCTCTCCTTCACAATACTGCATCGTGTTGATTAGAGCTGTGTTTTCTCGGCCACCTACCTGACTACGCCACTGCTGCCTCCCTTTCCATTCCTTTCCCATACTCACGACATACTCTGAGCTCAAGCACTTCCTAAACATTCGTTTGGCCCTTTCGTTTTCTTTTCCTTCAATTGGCGCCTCGGATCCCAATTAAGCCATATATGCTGTATGTTTACATTCTCTAGTCTCAGTCATGGGTGACCGCCGGGGGGCGACGCCACAGCACTCTCGCACTCCTCTCGAGGACGCGACTAGCAGAGTCATCAACACATCGCGGCCAACAGCCTACAAGCCCGCCGTTCCACCGGAACCCGATTTCAACCCACTCCGGGCGCATCCCAATAATGCGCGTGCTCACCAACCTGCTGGTCCCACCTCGGGTGCCGCTCAGAGACCAGCCGGTCCGAAAGCCAAAACAGATCCGCGCATCTCACATGTCGTCCAGGATGGCCAAGAAGAGAACAAGCGCAATTCTCAGCAATCGACCTCGAGCGCCACCTCTGGGGGCAAGCGCAAAACCCATATCGGACCCTGGCAGCTGGGAAAGACTCTGGGGAAAGGCTCGGCAGCCCGGGTTCGCTTAGCTAGACATCATGTCACACAGCAATATGCCGCCGTAAAGATCCTATCCCGGAACATGGCCGCCGGGACCCAGCCTGGCAGTATGGCGGAACTGGACAAGTGGGATCGTACACGAGCCGAATATACCTCTCAGAACCACATGCCGATTAGCATCGAGCGAGAAGTCGCCATTCTGAAGCTGATCGATCACCCAAATATCGTTAAGCTATACGATATCTGGGAGAACCGCTCCGAAATGTAAGTCATGCAGCTGTTGGACCTCTTCTAGTTGTTGACATGAGCACAGCTATCTCGTTCTCGAGTATGTCGAGCGTGGTGATCTGTTCGAACATATCAATCGAATTGGCAACTTGTCCGAGCCGGAGACAATGTTATACTTCCGGCAAACGCTCAGTGCCCTGGAGTACGTTCATTCGTTCAATATATGCCATCGTGACCTTAAACCAGAAAATATTCTTCTTAAGGGAGATGGCCAGATCAAGGTCACCGACTTCGGCATGTCAGCCTTGCAGCAAAGTCCAACCCACTGGTTGAAGACGTCATGCGGTAGTCCTCATTACGCCGCACCCGAATTGTCAACTCCAGCAGCTTCCTACCGGGGCAACAGGGTAGATATTTGGAGTCTCGGGGTCGTGCTATATGCTTGCCTATGTGGTACCTTGCCCTTTGATGACGCTAATATGGGGCGGCTTCTTGCGAAGACTCGTAGAGGATTGTTCCGAATTCCCGACTTTGTCAGCATTGAAGCACGACACTTGCTCGGCCAGATGTTGCAGGTAGACCCGGATAAGCGGATCACCATTCGGAAGATATGGCAACATCCTCTGATTCGCAAATACGACTACCTAGATAATCTCAACGAGGCAACAGGGCCCCAACATGGTATTCAAACGAATGGTCAATGCCAACCGGTGCCAGTGGACGAGCTCGATATGCAGACACTAAGACAGTTGAAATCTGTCTGGCACACATTTAGCGAAAAGCAGCTGGCGTCAAAGCTGACAAGCCCCGAGTATGTTTGATGTGTTTATCTTTGGAGAGTCATGACTAACATTGCTGGCCAGACCAAACGACTTCAAGTTATTCTATTGGCTCCTCTGCAGCTACAGAGAGAAGAGATTAGAGAATTACGGCACGGACTTGACACACTCCCCCAGCGATTTTCATCACCTTCGACCGGCAAACTGGAAGAAGAAGTATACGACACTGGACTTCCCGGCACAGTATGGGCGGACCGCGTCGCGATTCACCGTCATCTCGAACGTCGCGACTGATGAAAACGGTGATGCTATGGAGACAGGTTCTGCAGATGGCCGCGCCACAGTGGAGAGCTATGACCCGTACAAAGCTTCTCGTGTCATGGACGACATCGTCGCTAGTCGCGCCAACATTGTCATTTATCGCAAGGGTAGTTCGTCGAAAGGTTCTACCCGAACCTCGAGACTGCCAAGCATCCGCAGTGGATCAGTCAGGACCAGTTCGATATCCTCCCGCCCTCCAAAAGGTGTCCGGCCCATTGCAGCATCTGCTGCACTACGCGGCTCAAGGCGTTCGTTGAGCTCAATCAGAAGTGGCGAGGAAATTCTATACCAGCGGCCTGCCTCACGTCACCGGCGAGGCGTCGACTTTTCGAATGTACGCAAGCGGGCAGCTAATTCACAGCGCGAAACAGGCTACCATAGCCCTGCTAGCATCGCAGGGGATGATACGACATATGATCGAGACCTCAAGTCTCCGACAAGTCCGATGAAGAAGTCGAAGCTGTCCACGAACTCTGGAAGAACTCATCATATGACGCAATCCATGGCCGACGTATCTCGACGTAAGGATAATGGCTTGCCCTGGATCGAGGAGTTGAGCAAGTTCAGTAACAGCATCGCCAAGGACTGTGATGATGCATTCAACAGCTCCCCACTGACTGCGCAGTCTTACTTGAGCCAAACCCCGTTCGACGCTTCGATATCAGAGGACGCGAGAACACACTCTGTTGCGATGACTACGCCAACCCCGCCATTGAAAGGAGCCAGGCACACCGATCTTGATCTACGGCCGTGGAATAACCGGCCATTGCCGCCGACGCCACCTCCGTCGGATTCTGTCCTGCACGAAATCATGGTGGCAAAGAAGAAAGCGGAACTGAACCGGAACTATCTAGATGGATCCCCCGAACATGCCGACAAAGTGGCATCGCACCTGAGTCGACTTGCGTCGCACGGTAAATCGAGTGAGAGGACGGAAGCAGACCGTAGAGTCACCTCGGTACCTATATACTCTCAGTTCAGCACGCAATGGGGTAAGGATAAGATTCCTTTGCCATCTATAAATGAGGCGCCAAAGGAAGGTGATTACCACGGAGATCGCGATAAACTGCGAGTGGTCTCTGCCCCTACCGAGTCGCTCACACCTCGTCCGACGCCTGCAGGAGACCACCGAGGCCTCGAGTTCCTTTCGCAACAGGATAAGACCATACGTGTTGTCAACTCT
The DNA here is from genome assembly GCA_000966885.1 of Xylaria sp. JS573. Lineage (NCBI taxonomy): Eukaryota > Fungi > Ascomycota > Sordariomycetes > Xylariales > Xylariaceae > Xylaria > Xylaria sp. JS573. The sequence goes on along the minus strand of JWIU01000098.1, from coordinate 620,255 downwards.
CCGTCTAACCATCCCGACCAGGATATAGTTCCCGCGCCTCTGAATATCCGCAAGCAATCGGCTCGGGTCGTTTCAGCATTCCCTCGGCAGCGTCCAAAGTCCAACCTCCGTCAGCAGTACATGGATGGCGAGGTGCCAGCTCCCATCGAAGAAGAACCCGCTACGCAGTCACAAGATAGCTCTTTTGCTGGTGTCAAAAAGAAGTCGTCATGGTTCAAGCGCAGCTCCAAGGAGAAAGATGACATTTTCGGATCGAAGGGAGGCTCTAGCTTAAGCAGCACTGATCAGTTGACGCGTACAGAGACTAATTCGTCTCATGGCCCGGATATGCCACCAGCCAAAAAGAAGAGCTTCGGCTTCGCTTTCTGGCGTGGCAGCAAAGAGCAACCACAAATGCAACTTTCGCTCGGAGGTAAGACATTCTATGATAAGCGTATTGTTATGACACAGACTGATGTTAGATGCAGGACCCGATCTTGACGAGTCGCCTAGTCCTGAACCTGCCCGCATGTTCAGCCATCCATCTCGCCCCCCTTACAATAAGAAGTGGAACGATAAAGTGACAACGCGCAACATCGAGCCGCAGCAGAATTGGTTGGCGCGCCTATTCCGAGTCAAGCCGGCGACCAGATACCTTTGCTTCACGATTTCTCGCCGTCGCGTCCGACAAGAAATCGCTATTTTGCTGAAAGAATGGCGGCCTCATGGCATACGGGATGTTGTAGTGGACAAGGAGCGCAATCTTGTCTTTGCGCGAGTGGCTAAGAAGAATCGTGAGTGCCGCCACCAGCTCTTGAAACGGGGCCATTGGATTCACCAGCTAACCTCACCTGTCGCAGATCTAGATTTGAAAGAGAGCTCCTTCGCCGCGGAGATCATGACTGTTATTGAGCATGGCAAACGTAATCACCTGAGCATCGTTCGGTTCACCCAGGAACGAGGAGCAGCGTCGACCTTCTACAAGGTGATCGACACGATGAATGAGGTCTTCATGCTGCGAGGCCTGCTTGTCGAAGACAAATGCAAGGCCAAGATGATGATCAAGACGCTCAACTCTTAGGAAACCCCTCGACTGCTGAGGTTCTGATATTCCCCTTACATTAGAGCGCGCATTACGTCTGGGGATCCCGTCAACACCGCGGCTTAGTGCTACGCACAGGTATACCAATCCTGTGTGTTCATCGCTATACCAGCCGCGTTTCTTGTACGATGTACTTCGGTTTCCCATCCCATACGACCTACGCCTCTTCACTTGTATTCGTCCCATCCCTTTATGGATGGGCTACAGGCTTGGTACACGGATATTCCTGGATGATACCCCGGCTAAGATGGTTGCATACGGGACGGGACCGTTTGTTATTACTTGTTGGACTACTTCGGAGTCTAGGTTTCGAGCTGACGTTGGGATGTCCGTTCATTCCCTTTTTTATGTACAAAAGCAAAATGCATGAAGAAAAGGCCTCGGGAGTGCCGTGGAAGATAGCACTCGGGCCTAATCCTAATGGTTCAAGAACGTGGCGGTTCGGGATGGAATACGAAACAGAGAGAGGTGTTGCTGGAAATCCATAGGCTTATGGTAAATAATGCGAGATAATAATGTTATGAAGTCCTGCGTAGCTGTGTTTGTTGTTACTGTTCACATTGTTCATATATGCGTATCTCCTTTACTGTCTCGGTAAACAGTACATATGGATAGGCTCGTGGGTGTCCAATCGCTGAGGTCGTGTAAGTCCCGTCTCGTCGTTTCTCAACCGCAACCGATCGGGTGTTCCCGGCTGGAACGGGATGACAGGGCCTGCCCGGGGGTTTTAGTGTCTCACAGTGGACCTGGCAGACCTGACAGACCTGATTGGAAGCGCGGAGACGGAAGCGAGCTGGAGCTGGGGGCGTCGGTCGCGCCCTGTTCGAACTCCAGATTTCCAAAGCGCGATTTCCACAGCAGCTTCAATTGAGGCCTTTTTCCTATTTATCTGATTTTTCTGATTTTCTGCGTGTGTACACAGCCCCGAGGCCCCAACTGCCTTTCCATCCTTCACGAAGCACCAAACGGTAGGTAAAGTATGGCAAGATCTACTCCTCTCCCCCCAATCCTTGGCACCACCAGCCAGCTGATACATGGCCAATCAGCAACTACACTCTGCATCGAAATAAATCTTTAGGTCATTTGATCCTGGGAGCTACCTACTTCGGGAACGCAATCATGCTTCGGTCGGTAAGAGCTACGGCGGCTGGCCCTGCTAGGAGCCTGTTTGGCCCTAGGGCAGCTCCGCGGATGCTTTGCACATGCAAAACCCCCTCCGCCTCGTCATATGCTGCCGATTCGAGACCCTCCATCGCCGGCAATCGTATCTCTAGCAAACCGACCTATTCCCTAAAATTCCAAAGAAACCTACATGCAACATCGATAAGAATGGCCGCCAGCACCAGGACAGAGAGCGATGCCTTCGGCGAGATCCAGGTCCCAGCCGACAAGTACTGGGGAGCCCAGACGGAGCGATCTCTCGAGAATTTCCGCATCAACCAGCCCCAGGACCGCATGCCTCCCCCGATTGTCAGGGCATTCGGAATCCTGAAGGGGGCTGCTGCCACTGTCAACATGCGATATGGACTCGGTATGAAACCACCCCTCCCCGGAGGACAATACCCCGCCACCATGGCATTGGTGTAACTCCTACTCTGAGGGGCATTGAGCTTACACACTGCCATCATTTTGCAGATGAGAAGGTTGGCAAGGCTATCCAACAGGCTGCTGCTGAGGTGGCCGACCTCGAGCTCCTCGACCACTTCCCCCTTGTCGTCTGGCAGACCGGCTCCGGCACCCAGTCCAACATGAACGCCAACGAGGTCATCTCCAACCGAGCCATCGAGATCCTTGGTGGCACCATGGGCACCAAGAAGCCAGTTCACCCCAACGACCATGTCAACCGCTCGGCCTCGTCCAACGACACCTTCCCCACCGTCATGCACATCGCCGCCGTCCTGGAGATCGAGGGCTCGCTGATCCCGTCGCTTAAGAGCCTGCGGGATGCGCTACAGCAGAAGGTTGATGAGTTCGATGCCAAGCAGATCATCAAGATCGGACGAACCCATCTTCAAGACGCCACGCCATTGACCTTAGGGCAGGAGTTCTCGGGCTATGTGGCGCAATTGGACCTGGGCATCAAGCGCGTGGAGAGCTCGTTGCCGGACTTGAGGCTGCTCGCGCAGGGTGGTACCGCCGTTGGCACGGGTATCAACACTTTCCAGGGCTTCGCTGAGGGGATCGCCGAGGAGGTCAGCAAGATGACGGGCACCGAGTTTAAGACGGCGCCGAACAAGTTCGAGTCGCTGGCCGCGCACGACGCCATCGTCCAGGCCTCGGGCTCGCTCAACACCCTGGCTACGTCCCTCAACAAGATTGCGCAAGACATCCGATACTTAGGCAGCGGTCCCCGCTGCGGTCTCGGCGAGCTGATCCTCCCGGAGAATGAGCCGGGCTCCAGCATCATGCCCGGCAAGGTCAACCCCACGCAGTGCGAGGCCTTGACCATGGTCTGCGCGCAGGTCATGGGCAACCACGTCGCCACGACGATCGGTGGCATGAACGGCCAGTTCGAACTCAACGTCTACAAGCCGCTTGTCATCCGAAACCTGTTGCACAGCGTCCGATTATTATCGGACGGCATGCGCTCGTTTGAGAAGAACCTCGTAAAGGGTCTCCTGGCCAATGAGGAGAAGATCGCCAGCATCATGAAGGAGTCGTAAGTCTTCCGATGCCGGTAGCCCCCCCAACCCGATGTAGAGTAGAGCTGACTGACGATCGTAACCGCTAGGCTTATGCTGGTGACCTGCCTCAACCCGAAGATCGGCTACGACATGGCCTCCAAGGTGGCCAAGAACGCGCACAAGAAGGGCTTCACGCTGAAGGAGAGCGCCATGGAGCTTAAGGCGCTCTCGTCGGAGGACTTTGACAGCCTCGTCAAGCCGGAGCTCATGATCGGGCCCAAGCCTTACAAGGGTTAGTTGCGCGAGGTGGTCGAACCCATCATGAACTACGTCCGAGCCGAGTTCGAGACGACGGAAGAGAAGACGTTGATCTACTCTTCTAATCGGGATTAACCTACTAGTAGGCGCTGCCAGCGCACCGGGCCGCTTCGGAGATCGTTTGTCTTTCTCTACCCAAAGATAGCAAGCAATCCCTTCCTAGAATACCATAGATGACTCCAGTCTTGTACAGATTACGATAGTAGTAATTGTATATACAAATCAAAATCAGAATAAGGTTGATAACAGCAGGCGCAGGCAACGTAGGTATCTGAGGTCCAGATAGCTGAAGAGGCCTTTTCGTCTCAGTCTTGTTATAGTGAATTTGCTAACGCAATATTAAGATGGGCATACATAGAGGTACAAGCAACATAGGAAGGACTGTGACCAATTCTGCAGGCAAATCAGATACCAAGAGTCAAGAAAATTACTCGGGATGCGCATTATCGCGGAGCATATAGATACGTATGCCAGGCACGGAGTAGTCTAGAACGAAGTAGGCAGCAGGACTTCACTCATACAGGATATGCTCGGCGTCGATGTCCGGAATTCGGTAACACGACAGATCTTGGATCCTGGCACCCGACCTCGGCAGCATGGGAGACGCCAATTGGAGGGGGCGCGGGGTAGCTGTAGCTGGGTCCTACTATGGGACCCTCCTCGCTCGGTGCTTCGGAATCCTACATAGGTGTACGTATGGACGCGCGCTGAACATTCAAATGGATCAATTGAACGGGATGGCTGGTTGTTGTTGCTGTTGTTGCTGCTGCTGCTGCTGCTGCTGCTGCTGCTATAATTACTTACGCAACCCGATATCGTCGCGGAAGAGCCGACAACGGGGATCTCAGGCAGGCGTTGAGATACGAGTTCGCTCATTACGTGGCACTCATACCTACTACAGACCGGAATAGATAGGTGAGTCTTGAGAGGAGGGGTCCTGGGCAAGAAAAGGAGATGCTGTCATTATGAACACTGGAGCTCTTGGTACGGTTCATCAGGCGGTTCTGGTGTCCGGGCGTAGGATAGAACTGCGCTGAAAGGTTCCGTACGTGCGACGGACCCCGCCCTCTTTAGCGTGCCAATGGATGGCAATGGTAGTCAATGGCAATTGCAGTGGCTCTGCGCCTACGACTACGCAGATAGCGTTACATACCCGACTAGCCCTACAACGTAGAGACTCAATACCTTGTCGGCTAGGTAGGTTACGCATGTATGTACTAGCCGAGTAGACTGAGACTGGGCTAGGGGCTTTGAGATAAGAAGATCTGGGGAATGCTGTAACGACGTAATAGGGACCGGGGCCGGGCGGCAGAGAGCTCCGCTAACTTACATGTGAGAAAGCGGCTGAGATATCAACACGGGCAGACAGGGGCAGCATAACAGCATTCCGACGGGTGCCGTTACATATGATAGCTCTACACGTGTGTGTTTGCCTGGGTATGCTACATGCTCGGCACATTACTATACACGTAAAGGAGTCAATATCTAACCGCATCCTTCCGGTGCGGAATCCCAGGTACAGGACGCGGACACTTTCACAAGCTCCAAAGTCTCCATCGTACTCTTGCTTCCTCGCCTCCCATCGGCTACATCAACATCACGCATCCTTGACAGCCAGTCATCTACCCTCCATCCAGCCGAACCAGTCGATCCCCGTCCCCATTGGTTCCCGAGCCCAGTGGTTCACACCTTAAACCGCCTAGCCCACTAGGCGGTCGGGCTGTTTGCGCTGGGAATACATCATAACTACACCGGACCCTGGCACCACACTCCCTTCCCCACACCCGTTCTTCCAAGCCGAGCTTGAGACTTGTCCCTCGTCATTTTATAAACGCCGGGGCGTTCAGACTTCCTAAGCCCTGAAACTAGACATTCTTATATAACTTCGTTGCCCGTTCTACTTCGGCCGTGTCTTAATTTAACATTTCTATCTGTTTGGCCCCATTGACGATATCTTCCGGCAACTTAAGTAACACCGACTTACACGCATCATCCGTATCACTAGTAGCAAACCACACCCGCTACTAATACCAGCAAGCCGTCTGGGTCAATAGGAATCCCAGAACATACAGCAACAGGAGAACATCATGGCATCCACCGACGCCATCTTGCAGGGCGTTCACATCTTGGGGACTGTGCAGGAGGAGCATAAGAAGATTCTCACGCCACAGGCCCTGGCCTTCCTGACCCTCCTCCACAGATCCTTCAACAACACCCGCAAGACACTCCTAGAAAAGCGCGTACTTCGCCAGGCCGAGCTCGACAAGGGCGCGTTGCCTGACTTCCTTCCAGAGACCAAGCACATCCGAGAAGACCCGACATGGAAGGGCGCGCCGCCCGCCCCCGGTCTCGTCGACCGGAGGGTAGAGATCACGGGACCCACGGATCGGAAGATGGTCGTCAACGCCCTAAACTCGGACGTCTGGACCTACATGGCCGACTTTGAAGGTAAGCGTCGGCGAAGGCGAAGGCGCCAAAAACGGGCTTTAGCACTAACACGGGCTCCAGATTCGAGCGCGCCGACCTGGGACAACATGATCAACGGACAGGTCAACCTCTACGACGCCGTGCGGCGGGACGTCGACTTCAAGCAGGGGCCCAAGGAGTACAAGCTGCGGAAGGACCGGGTGCTGCCGACGCTGATCGTGCGGCCGCGCGGGTGGCACCTCGAGGAGAGGCACGTGACGGTGGACGGGGAGCCCATCTCGGCCTCGCTCTTCGACTTCGGCCTGTACTTCTTCCACAACGCGGCCGAGGCGGTCAAGCAGGGGTTCGGCCCCTACTTCTACCTGCCCAAGATGGAGTCGCACCTCGAGGCGCGGCTGTGGAACGACGTGTTCAACGTGGCGCAGGACTCGGTGGGGATGCGCCGCGGCACGGTCCGCGGCACGGTGCTGATCGAGACGATCCTGGCGGCGTTCGAGATGGACGAGATCATCTACGAGCTGCGGGACCACAGCTCGGGGCTCAACTGCGGGCGCTGGGACTACATCTTCAGCACGATCAAGAAGTTCCGCCAGAACCGCGACTTCGTGTTGCCCGACCGCTCCGCCGTCACCATGACCGTCCCCTTCATGGACGCCTACGTCAAGCTGCTCATCCAGACCTGCCACCGCCGCGCCGTCCACGCCATGGGCGGCATGGCCGCCCAGATCCCCATCAAGGACGACAAGGAGGCCAACGACCGCGCCATGGACGGCGTCCGCGCCGACAAGCTGCGCGAGGTCCGCGCCGGCCACGACGGGTAAGCTCTTCTCCTTCCTTCCCTCCTTCCCAACATGTGTAAATACATGTACGTCTACAGAGGGGACGGGCCTGCTGACAGAGGAACGAAACCAGCACGTGGGTGGCGCACCCGGCGCTCGCGTCCATCGCGACCGAGATCTTCAACAAGCACATGCCGACGCCGAACCAGCTGTTCGTGCGGCGCGAGGACGTGCGCATCACGCGCAACGACCTGCTCAACATGAACGTGCCGGGCAAGGTCACCGAGGACGGCATCCGCAAGAACCTCAACATCGGCCTCGGCTACATGGAGGCCTGGGTCCGCGGCATCGGCTGCGTGCCGATCAACTACCTGATGTACGTTTCTTCTATTTCCCCTCTTGAATTTTACCTCCTGCTCTCACACTCTCTCGCCTCCGTACTCACGTAGATCATCCCGTACTGATAACGACGACGCAGGGAGGACGCGGCGACGGCCGAGGTGTCGCGCTCGCAGCTGTGGCAGTGGGTGCGGCACGGGGTGACGACGGCCGAGGGGCGGACGGTCGACAAGGCGTACGCGCTGCAGCTGCTGCGCGAGCAGACGGACGCGCTGGCGGCCAAGGCGGCGCCGGGGAACAAGTTCGCCCTCGCCTCCCAGTACTTCGCCGGCCAGGTCACCGGCGAGGACTACGCCGACTTCCTCACCACCCTGCTCTACAGCGAGATCACCACCGTCGGCGCCGGCGCGCCCGCGAGCAAGCTGTGATGTGTGGGTGAAGTGAGTGAGGCGAGGGGAATACCGGACCCCTTTTTGGTATATGGATTATGATTTTATGATCGTTGCCGCCGAATGAATGCGAAGTTGGATTCGCACATTGGGATCGGGATGTGATTGTGTGTGATGTATATAACATATATCTTGCGAACTCGGTAAAATATGTCCTCTGGTACCACTGCCTAGCCATTCAATGCAATTGTATAGCAGTGCTCGCATAAAACAGCATTCTAGCATATCGCTGCGTTTCTTTTCGTAGCTTAGAATATGAAGAGGGCAGACGATACATCCTCGAATCCAGAATCATGGTCTACACACCTGCAGTTACCCATCCGAGGCAACTCCATTTTCTGTGTTGGTGTTCTATCAATGGGCTTCTTCCTGTCAGCTTCTGTCTGCTTTGATCCTATGAATTTTGGGCTAGCAGCCGCCAAGGCAGGGGGGAATAGAATCTGTGAAGGGTCTAACGCATATAGACTGACACTTTGAAGTAGGAAATAAGACACGTCTACTGATGGTAGCTATTTCGCTGATACTTAATGGGCAGCCGTGTCAAGCTCGTCAAACATGTAGCTCTCGTCATACCGGAAGTAACGCATAATAGACTTATATAGTCCTGATGGAGGTGACACTTATAGATAGGTAGGTTACGGATTATAACCCAAGATAAACCTCTCAGGCTTAAACTTAGTGCTTAGGGGTCATACTTGTGAAATATGTGCTGATATGACAGCGATTGGAATCTGACCTCTATCACCGTTGCATAGAAGGAACATCGGCCTATAAGCAGCAATTGCCATGATACCAAGACTCACAGGGTATCAATATGGCGGCCGAGATTCCCGACAGAAGAGTAGCGGTAGGCCCATACAAGTGGTCCATCGTATTGATATCTCTCCCATTAATGTACTCACGACAAGTCTATAGCGCCTTCAGGGTGTTCATGGTCTGTATTACAAATCGAATGGGTTCACTAGACCAAGGCATACTTACTTACTTCTTTCGAAAAGAAAAGCCTCGACTTGTAACCAGAGACAGAGCGTTGAGCCATGAAAATTTCGGGGAGCCTTAGATGCCTATGCCTTGACATTTGATATTGGCCAGCAGGGTTCTCAAAACGGACGACGAAGAGATTCTACTGTGTAGTGAGGTTTTTCATACGAAACTAGGCTTAGCTTGTTTGCTATCTCGCTCCCATTAAAGAGAGCTGGGAATGTACCTGATATCTCAGTGTTAGGGGGGTAAGAACCATGATAATGGCCTACAAATCATCCAAGATTACACATGGCTGGAACAACTGGATAAATCTGGTGCCCAATTCAGCTTGGTATGTGCTTGACATGGAAAATGCCGCTGTAGGGTCCTTTAGTGGTAAGCAAAGTGCGTTCCCGAGGCTTATTAGGATCAAGCAATAATCCTTCATCACAATTCAATCACCATTGAGGTATTTATCACCACTATTGGGACTCACTGGATATGTCACACGGACTTAGGTTCTAGGATAGATTTAAATCTGTAGGTAGGAACATACATATTTCTTATGAAGGATAAGAGATAGTTGATCCTTATCTATGCTACATAGTATGCGATGCAAAGCACTCGTCGGGATTGTGTTCGGTTTCCAAAACACTTCTGAGAAGAGGGCATCCCAGTTGAATGCTTCAAACATCTTGTTACACTGCAGTTGTACCTACCTACCCTGGCCTGATGCGGCTTGCCGTCAGCAAACATGCACGGCACGGCTTCCCAGCCTGTTGACTCGTTGCCCCTCCCCCACTAGAGATAACGTCACCATTCTAGGTCAATTGAATGGCGTGCTTGCAGAGGTAATTATAAGCGAGTTGCCTTTATCTGCGTAAATACCTACTTATACCACTGGGAAACGGAATCCCGAGAATTCGAAATTACCAGGAAACCCCTTGAATTATATTTGACATCGACGTTTCATTACACGATGGTCTCCGCCTTGATTATCGGAGCAACTAGAGGTCTGGGCGCCTCTCTCGTCAAGGAGCACGCTTCCCACCAGTCGACGCTCGTCTATGGCACGACGCGGTCGAGCGACGCGCCAAGCGGCTTCCCCGATCATGTCAAATGGCTTACCGGTGTCGATTTGACGAAGTCGAACGTGGGAGAAACCCTGACTAGACAGTTGAAGGGCCAGCAACCCCTGGATGTGGTGGTATGCCGCAACCTAGCCCAGCCCAGCGCAATTGATAACATAATGCTGACCTCGCTTTATCCAGGTTGTCAACGCTGGACGATTCATGACGGAAGATTTCTCCGCTCAGAAAGGCCCCAATTGGGATGATGAAGTGACCATGTATACGACGTGCTCTATCGCGCCCGTATTCATCGTGCATAGCCTCGCCCATGCCGGCCTCCTGAAGCCGGGTTCCAAGATCGTCTTGGTGTCGAGTGAGGCTGGAAGCATTACCCTGCGCCACGAGAAGGAAGGCGGTGGCAATTACGCCCACCATGCCAGCAAGGCCGCCTTAAACATGGCTGGCAGGCTGCTGAGCCTCGACCTGAAGGACCGGGGCGTCATCGTCAGCATCGTCCACCCGGGCTTCATGCGCACCGAGATGACCAGGGCCGTCGGCTTCGATAAGCACTGGGACGAGGGCGGCGGTAAGTGATCATACGACCCCCAACGACGGCTGCGACTCGTGTGAAGCTAAGGGTGTCCTGTCATCCAGCTGTGACACCAGACGAGGCAGCGAAAAGTCTCGTGGAATGGACGGAGAAGCTGGACATCAGCAAATCCGGAGAGTACTGGGCGCCGCGTGGTCCACGTAGGGCTTTCCCAGATCATCGAGATCGGATCGTGGCTGACATCGAGAACAGAAGACATTGGCATGGCTGAGACAGTGCTTGGCACTGGCCTCAGCACTCCATTGAAGCTACCTTGGTAGCTTGTGGCTGTGTGTGTGTGTGTAAGTGAACATGCGGGATGGCTGCTCGTGATTTTCGAGAAGCGAGCCTAGACAATCACTCCGCCCTGTGGTGAGATTTTGGCACACATCAAGCCACGGAGGAGACGCTGGTAAAAGCCATACGGTTAAGGCGGATAGGTAGGAACAACGATACAATGGTTTGATCGTCCAACTGAGGGTCTCAGACATGGACTGTAACTGTCGTCGTAAGACAGCATGACGACATGCTACGAGTGTTTTAGGAATTCTGGTAAAGGGGGCGAACCTAAATTGACACGGAAATGGAACCCCATGTACGCGTCCTGGGTGAGGCTATGTATGTCGCTTGACCGGCTCTGGCCGTGTACCCCACAGAAATGCCAAGACAAGACGGAGTGACACGCTGTGGGGAGCAGTTTACGTAGGTGTATCTCTGGGCTAGACTCTGCGAAATACATAAAAAATGTAGCAAAATTTGAAAAGGGTGAGTCTCAAGCCATCCCGAGCTCTAGATCGAGTAACCTAGGTAGTCCCAAAGCATGCCCGTTCAGGCTGTCGGGTCGCTCGCATAGTCGGCAAAGCGGTCGTGCACGTGTATGCGTAGGCGACGTGCCTCGCCAATGACGCGCAAAAGCTCGATGGGTAGGCAGCCTGAATATTATTTATGTCTGTCTGTCCAAGATTCTTCTCCTGATGCGGCCCACTCCATCGTCGCGTACCTGTATGTAATAGTAGATACCTAGTTTGGTAGTCTCTTTCCCGGCGCATGGATCTCACCCACGTCGCTGATCAATCTTAGACAGGTGGGGGGTGTATGCAAGCGGGCAGGCAGGTCATGGGTGTTACCTAGGTAGGTATTGGATAGGATGAACAGGCATAATAACGACGAGCTGAGAGCCATCTTTCTAAATTCGTCGAGAGGGCAATGCTACATATATATAAATTTGGATACCTCTTCGCGGTGACCTCTGCTGGCGTTTCTCCTGAACAACTGTTGGATGATACCAACGCGTATTCGCAAAAAGGGGTGGACCACAAAGGAGGTGACACTAAAATAACGCGGTGTGTCCGCTGCTGTCTGATACAGTATAGTACGGTGGTCTTGGGTAATTACACGGTCACAGCCAATCCCAGGCCACGTTTCGGGTTTGATAGGATTTGCCTTCATCAGGATCGCGAGCAGCTACCTATTTACATTAATGCCAGAACCTCTGGTCGCTGATGCCTCGAATAGGCCTCTTTGATGCAGCCTGGCTCCCGAATAGGACGATGGCCAGGGGGACGCGCCAATTGGCGGCATGCTGGTATGACCCGGAGGATGATGGGGGCTACTAGGGGGAGCTGCTGGCGAGCTGCGCAGGTGGTTGGATGGGGGTGGCTGGGCAAGCTAACAAAAGAGAGAGGTACGTATCTAGTTGGTGATCGAGGTCCGGTGGAAGCTTTGGCGGTGCGTCCAGATGACTGACCAGATCACGATGACCGAGTGACGCGCATATGTGTATGGGGGCATGGACAAATACGTGCATACGTGTGTTGCCATGCGAATACATGTATCCGTCATCTACAGGTTTGCGTAGGTACTAACTTTGTGAACAGGCACGCCCAACCAACACTCTCAAAGATGCTATTCTGTTGCAAAACCCAAATTGAAGGTTGGTAATCTGTAGGCATTTGCAAATAAACCTGTACCGACTTTACAGATGTACATGCATGCCAGTTCCAGTCCTCTCCGATGCAGTCCACGGACGCATGTTGCTATGGGTGTCCAATCACCTTCGAGTGGCGGTCGTTTGTTCAGGTTCCCCTTCAGCGGATTGATACCTCTCCTGTCCCCCCTCCCGTCCCTGAGGTCCCTCCTCTGCATTACCTCGGATCCCAGCAGCACGATATCGTTCTGTGTAATGTGTCCTTTTTGGGGAAGCGTTCCCATGCGTGTATCCATCGCGTCCATAGCTGCAGGAGGCTGCTGACGGCCTGGCTAGATTAATTGAAGATGACAGCACTAGGCATATCTTCATCTGCCTAGACCATACCTAATCCACCTAACTTTAGGCGAATACACGCCATACTACTAGGTAGCTAGCTACCTAAGGTAGTGCCCGCGTTGATTGATTGATTGATCGAACCTTAACGAACATCCATAAGGGCATCCCCCGTAGTATCCCCTAGCATTGCAGTTCATCGGCTGGGTAGCACTCAGGACACGAGACTATTCCCATCCAAGTTACCTACATTGTACAGATTACAATTCTCGCCAAACCAAACTAAAGGCCAACCTTGCCGGTACCTTGTTGGTTAGTAGGTAGGTTAAGCCATCCATTCATGTTATTGATTCTACCGGAGAGAGCGAGGTACTGTATTGCGCTGTAGTTGTACCTACCAACCGATTTCACAAATACATACCTCCTAACTGAAGCCTTGACGTTTCCCTATAACAAGTCAGGTGCGCCCCAACTGCAAATAGTTTCTAGTGCTGGATGTTTCCTTCCCCTTGCGCTCCCCCAGGCATCCAGTCGTAGCAAATAAATCTCGACCTGCACCTGTGGTGGGTGAGGCCATCTTCCCAGTTTCTTCAACCCCCCCAAAACCCACATTGCAGCAGTACTGGAGATAGCCCCCGTACCTCTTGACATCTTATTATTGCGAATTCACTGGCCGCCCCGCTACCTGCCGATCTCCATCCCAGACTTCCCTCCTCGGCTGTTATTAGGCACCTCCCTTTGGCCCTTTGGCCCCCTTGTCCCATGAAAAAGGAGCGAAACCAACAAAGCCCACCGCGGAACAAAATACACTACAGCTCTTAGTTTATTAGGGGTCTCGTGAGGATCGCCGACCCGGAGAGAACAAGGGGGAAACACGATCAGAGCTTAGGAAAATCTTGTTATCCGTATCCGACCTGGACGGAAGAACGCAAGTGAGGTTCTAAATTTCCAAAATTTAGCTCTCCCTCACGCCGTGCCTGCCTGTACACCTTCTCCGGAATCAACACACCGCCCACGCTCATTCACATCTCCCACGTAGCCAACTGCTCGACTCTCGCCGAGCACACACGTTCTTTTACATACCATACCATACCATACCATACATCAAACCGTTCTAAGCAGACGCCGCTGCCGACGCAAATTCGATTAGGAAGACGCCAATCACAGGTACTGCATCTACCCGTCAGATCCTCCTCGACCGATAGGCCTGGGCACCGGCCGACCGTACCCTCAGTGGATGCTGTGATTCCCCCCTCCATACCCATCATATCGATCGGTATTTATTTACACGTCAGTTCTTAATCACCTTCGACTAGACCATTTTTGTTGCATCGCAAACTTAGGGAAGTCACGACTGCATTCCGCAGCAGCCAACGTCATCACTTCGCCACGCCACGCGACAGCAGGTTCGGATCAGTTGGGAAGCTGGGCAAATAATCATTCCTAGAGCACTTCGCTGGGAAACCGTCCACTTCTTTTTTCCCCTTGATTGTCGCGCGTACAGAAGCACATACCTGTGTGTCGGAAACCGGAATTCTCGCGTACTTATTACAGCTTCAAGGGAGACGATTGGCTAGCAGGGCAATTCGCACATTTGTCTTGAATCAACTAGGCGAATCGATCCCCATTCTTTGACACGCCCTACAGGAGCCGAAAGTCCCCTGCGCAACAGACGACGAAGCTGCATCGATTGCCCGAAAAACAGGGAAAACGCGCCACCATGTCCAGTGCACAGGGAGATCTGCTAGGCCTAGGTAAGAGATGCAAGATGAACAGCGGCCCCTTTTCCCACCCCCAAGCCTTTGATCTTGCTCCTTGATTTTTGTGGTGGGTACCATTTATAGCTGCGATAAGGGCGTCCTGTTGGATGAGCTTTGGCAGGTGTCCACTTAACCGGACCAGTTGATTGTTTCATTTGTAGAGGATGGTGTTTCATCTTGCCTATCACAGTCGTCATTCCCACCATAATACCCTATCAATCTGCAATGATCCGGCCGGCTAACATTCTTCTGTTTGCTATGTATAGGTCAGTCTAGCAATAGCCAAAACCCCGGGTTGACGCTTAATCTCTCGTCAAACAACCCCTTCCGCAATCGCGCTTCCTCGCCTAACAGCTTCTCTCCCCCACCACCTCACTCTCCTTTTGACGACCCTCCTCCTCGACCTACTTCGCGCAATCCTTTCCTTGACCCAGGTAACCAGCCTGCTCCCACCGAGAAGATGGCCTCTACCCGCGATAGACGATCTCCTACTGCCGAGGAACTATTTGTAAGTCTTCCTCACATTCCTTGTTATTCAAATCGTCTTGCATGCGCAATCATCAACTGCACGGCAGAGCGCTGACCATCGTATTAGGAGAACCTCATACTTGACGATCGCGATGCTGCGAAGGCTCAGCCCCGACCTGGCGCTGGGCGGCCTTCTGTGAGCCGTGCTTCTGGCGGCCGAGGCGAAAATGGCGGTTCACGTCGCCCTCCGCCTCCCTTGTCGCACCGACCAACGCGATCCCAGGAAGAGGCCTTGAGGGCGCGTCGCATGCAAAATGCGTCCAGCGGTGGAGATAAGCCCTTGCCTAGCTCGCCTCAGAAGCGTCCTGATCGGCGCCCCCGTCGCAACAGCGACTCTTCGATGATTGAGAAGCCCATTACCGAAGAGGAAAAGAGACGGCGCAAGGAACGCGAGCGCCGCCACGGCGGCAAGGGAACTGGTCGAAAACTGGATATTATTGACCAACTTGACGCTACGAGTATTTATGGAACAGGATGTAAGTCATTCACTCGTAATTGTGTCACAACGAGACGGGCCGCTTATGTGGATGCCTTAACTTAGTGTTTCATCACGATGGCCCATTCGATGCTTGCAACCCGCACCGTAACCGTAAGGGCAGCCGACGTGCGCCGATGCAAGCTTTTGCCAAAGACTCGGCCAACAACTCGATTGGAGGTTCAGGGCCTATGAATGCCAAGCCCGACCACAAACTTTTCATGGGCCAGGAACCTCACGAAGCAGCCTCGATGTACGCGACGGGTGCTCGGGAGAGGGAGCCCCCTCTCACCAAGGCAGAGACCACCTTCTTTGACCCGAAGCAGCGAGGTGAGTATATCAGTGGCGAAGAGACTTTGGGATTGGGTTCGTCGACATTTTTGGAGGGTACCCCAGCAGCCCGCACTGCGATCCAACGAAACCGAGCGGAGACGGCCCAGGAGACTTTGGAATCAGGGCTGGGCAGAAAGAAGTCGGTTGTGCAACGCTTCCGAAGCATTAAGCGTGCACCACGCGAATATAACGATGGCCGGGTGACCAGCCCGGACGCCTACTACGGTCCGAGATCGGGTGACCTGCCCAGTGCAAAGAACAACAATGACGAGAGAAACCCTTTCTTCAACGAGTTCGACCGCTCCGAAGACCTTATTAGTGTTAAGCGATCGGATGCGGATGCCACGTCTCCGACCAGCCCACCGGTGCCAACTCTTGAGCGCCGAGCGACCGCAGACGCGGCCACTGCCTTCGAAGGCCCTGATGGTGCAAGACAGGGCAACGGATTTCTCTCCCGTGTCAAGAGTTTGAAGGGCGGACGGCGTCAGCGACCTGAGCCGCCCAGCAGGGAGGTGTCGAACTCGATTCCAGGTGGGGTGATCTAAGCTGGCCGCGAGTTGACCGCGGACACCGGACCACCGTAGTATCATGGGGGGTCTTGGTTTCGGGGAGAACGCAGTTGCCTAGTAGCCGTGAGTAATCTAATGGGTATGGACGAGGTTTCCGACGAGTTTTCCATTGAGAAGTAACTTCAGAAGTCTTTGCGATTGCGTTGTATTTCTTTAGACAGGAGCCTGGCACGTGGGCTAGTTCAAGCAGGACCCCCACGACGGATATACTTGTCGAGTTTTCATTTCTCGGAGCGCAGGATCGACATGGGTCAGTCCAGGGGCAGGGCGGAAGGTCAGGAGAAGTGCTCGGGTAGGAGAAGTGCTCTGGCTCGGGCGAGGATAACTACTACATGGTCACTCTTTCACTGTCATGAACTTTGTCAGGATACCTTTCTATGTTCTGTGTGAGTACAAAGCAAAGGCAGCAGACGCCGACGATCTGGGGCAACTGTGATGGGGGGAGTTGCAGGAAAGGGAAGGATCAGAGATGCTGGCTTGTCATCCGGGAATACTGCTGCAGACTGAATTCTATGAAAAAATCCAAATCTTAAGTCATTGGCGTTGTCATCTCCAGAGGTGCGGTCCTCGATGAAGTATGTGGTGAAGGACTAACATAATATACTTGCGTACTACCTAACCTACCCTGAGTGAGTGAGTACCTAGCTTAACCTAGGTAAGGTTACTGATAAGGCCCCCGATTGGGTTCTGCAGGTACACGACTGAAATTGGCCAGTAATAATCTATAGGGAATTTGTAGTTGACGTAGGCCTCTGCAGCATCCTTTAAAGGTTTCCCCACATTGAGCAAGGCTCAGCAACTCCATTTATCATCGCAAGGTCAACTACATATTGTCGGTTGGGGTTTGGAGGATCCAGATACAACTCCGAGTCCAATAGTACTCCTGAGATGCTAGTCTTCTCTTTCAAACGTCCATGAGACGATGAGTAGCTTATGCGATACAGTGTCGGTGTGTGCCACGTCAAAAGGACTTGGATCGCCTCACGGTCAGAAACCCGGAGAAGCTTTTGTTTCGTTCATCCGTCCTCAGATTTCACCCGCTCGACTTACAGCTCCCACACCGCCGGTCCTTTCCTCCCCTCTCCTCTCCGCTCTGCTGACTGTTCACGAAATGAGCCAGGCAGGGGAGGCAGGATGGATCCTGGAACCGATCTGCCGCCGGAGCGGGGCGGCTCCTATCTTGCCCTAGAGCCTGTGTCCGGCGCGACGCTCTACGAACTCGAGGTCGCTCGCCGGGAGAATCTCAGGCAGAGGGGTCGCCTAAGGACGGGATGCGGAGAGGTAGATGGATCGGTGCTGCTGGGTGGCTTTGAGCGCGGCACCGTTGTGGGGATTAGTGCTGAGGAGGCAGACTTCGGACTACTGGTAAGTCATCCCCTAATGATGGTTGGCAACCCGGCCAAAAAGAGTCTTGTCCGGTTAGTCACCTGGTCACCCGGGTCAGGTGGGAGCTGACGGGAGGAATAGCTTGGCTTGCAGACTATAGCGCATACTATGGTCTTCGACACTACTAGTACTACGGCCTCCTCCTCGCCGGGGCCGAGGGCAGCTATAATCACCACCCTAGGAATTACCGCGATCTTGCCCATGCTGCGAGACGTCATCAGGTCGCAGGTCCAGGCCAGGCTGGGACCATCCCATCCGGATATCAATGCGGAAGTCAGGCGCTGTCTGGAGCAGATCTCCGTCTCCCGCGTTTTCGACATCGAGGGGCTGTCGGAGGTCCTTGGGGAACTCGAGACTCCTCCCTCTCCTTCTCCCCCTCCCCCTCCTGCCACTGACGCTCGAGCCACGGCTACGGCTACGGCTGAACAAGCAGCACCAGCACTTGGGCCACAAGTGCCGTTGCCAAAATCTTCACCAGCACCAGCGTCAGCACCGCCACCGCGGCGGCCGCCTCGAGCAACGAAACTCCCCCCGCTGAGGACGCGCACGGAGGTCCTCGACAGCGAGGACGAGGAGGGCTTCAAGCCCTCGCTATCCCCCGTCTCGTCGGAGGCGCCACAAGACCCAACTCCCAGCCATCCCCGCCCTCATCCCTCTTCCCCGAACCACCCTCCTCCTCCTTCTCCTCCTCCTCCTCCACTTCCTCCACAGCCAGCACAGGAGACCACCTCATCCGGAGCTCCACCGTGTTGCCCCCGCACCCCCGACGTGGTCCTGGTGACGCACTTCGCGGCGCTGCTGGGCACGCTCTTCGCGCAGCGCAGCGACCGGGCCTCCGCGCGCGGCGCCCTGCGGCCCCTCGCCGCGCACCTGCGGCGGCTGGCGCGCCCCGACTCCCACTCCCACCACCACGACGCCGCCCCCGCCGCCGCCGCCCCGCTGATCCTGCTGCTGAACAACACCACCACCTCGGCCACGACCTCGACCTCGGCCGGCACGCCCGCCGCGAGACATAACCCCTACCGCCCGATGGCGACGGAGGAAGACCCCGAAAGCGCGCCCCGCCGGGCGGACGTCGAGCCTACGCTGCGCTCTATATTCTCCTCCTCGTCCGGTCCCGTGGCGGGGTTTGAAGGGGCGGGAGGGGCAGGAAGGGGAAGGGGAGCGGGAGTAGGAGGTGAAGGGAGCAGACCCGCCTTCGGCGGCTCGTTCGCCCAGTTCCTCGACCTGCACCTGCTGTGCACGCGCGTGTCGCCGCGGCGACGACGGCAACGACGACGACCACAACCGGGCGTGGAGGATCCGGATCCGGACCCGGACGATGGCGTCCCCGGGTGGTGTTGGGTCGTCGAGGTGTTGCTGGATGAGCTGGGGGCGTGGGAGGGGGTCGTTGTTGGTGGTAGTGGTGGCGGTGGTGAGGGCGAGGACGGGGACGCTGCGCCGCCTCGTCCTAGGCGTAGAAACCGCGAGCAGAGGTGGGGTGCCGTGGATGCGAGGCAGGGGGTCGGGGTTGTCGATGCCTTTGAGGGTGGTTAGGTAGATGGAAGTCTTTTCAGGGGCTCCTTGCTAAATAGACTTACGCGGAACTGACTTCTGGCCTTCGAGCCAGTAAAGAGTCAGCTAGGTTTTAGGTTAAGAGATTATGAAGGCCGTACGTACGCTGCCGTTCCCCGCGATGACTCCAGACGAGTCTGACATGGCGATCTTGCACGCGGATTGACGTGGGAACTATAAACATGATAGAGACGGGATGATCGATGTTTATTCATGCTGCTTATCTTATATGTGTGCCTGTCAACCGCGCCATCCACGTCGGTTATTATCCCACAGGGCGGGCATCGCCTGTACCTTAACCCAAATCTAATGAATGGCGCCGCCGCCTATTGAGCACGTGTGCGTAATGGGATGGACAGTCATGACGTTTATTCTTTGGATGAAAGACTTAAGCATAATTTTTAGTCTTCATTCTAGATCTTACACGATGGGGGGAATGCCATTTCACTATGGCCTGCCCCTTTTTCGGTTGATTCCTGTTCTCCCGTTTCCCACTGATAGGATGGACCTTCCAGCTTCAACCGAGCCCATACAATTCATCATCCAAGTTCACATGATCATCATAATCAAATAACACAGGGCCTAGATGCAAACTCCGCCCCCACGACGCCTTAATCTACTACCTCACCTCCATCATCTCTACAACTCACCGAACTCCGACATCCCCTCCTTCCCCAACTCCCTCTCCCTCTCCTCCTCCTCCTCGACGTAAGGTCCCAGCCTCTCAACGAGCTCCTCGACAGAGATCTCCTCGTCCTCGTCCCCGTCCCGGTCCGCGTCCTCCCGCAGCCCGCCCCCGTGCCTGTGCGCGCGGGGCGGGACCAGCACGGAGTCGACGACGTGGACGACGCCGTCGCGCGCGAGGCCGTCCTGCACGGCGACGCGCACGCGCCCGTTGACCGTGATGCGCACGAGGCCGAACCAGCGCGCGACGTCGACGGCGAGCGGGCGGCCGCCGAGCAGCGTCGGCAGGTCCAGGTGGCGGTGCTCGCCGTGGCCGTGGCCGCCGGCCGCGTCGGCGCGCTCGTCGTCTCCCCCTTCCCCATCGGCCGGCTCCTCCGGCTCCTTCGGCCCGTAGTACTCGTCCGAGTACAGCGTCTCGTTGGCGACGACGTGGTAGGCGAGCAGCGCCCGCAGGTACCGCAGCCCGCGCTCCGTGTTGAACAGGAAGGCGTTGGCGCCGGGTCCGAGCTTCTTGAACGCCTGGTTCGTCGGCGCGAAGATGGTCAGGCCTGTCAGGTTCTTCTTCCCCTCCTTGTGGTCGTCATCGCCGTCGTCATTGTGATGGTGGTGGTGGTGCCCGAATCCCGACTTCTTCGCCGCCAGCTCGAGCGTCGAGAACTTCGCCGGGAACAGCGAGATCAGCACCTTGGCCGGCGGCGGCGGCACCAGGATGCTGTCCACGCCGTGCGCGATGCCGTTCTTGCAGTGCTGTAGGGCGAGGGCGGGGACTGTTAGCATGGTATATACAATGATAGATAGGTGATGGAATTTGCTGCAAGGGGAGAGGAGGGGGAAAAGAATGGGAAAATAAGGGGAAATTGTAATGGAAATCGCAAACATACCAGGTTTACAGGAATCACCTTGCTATAGAAGTTCAGCCTGACACCGAAGAGGCCCACCCTGACGCGCAGGCGCTGCGGGCGGCCGCCGAGCGCCTCGCCCTCGAGAGCCGTGGGCAGGGTGTGGTGGGCGAGCACGCGGCCGACGGGGTAGAGGCCGGGGACGACGTGGTACTGGAGGACCTTCTCGACGAACTCACGCGGCGGCTTCGGGTGGTCTTTGTCACCATGGTGGCGGTGGATCTTCTCGAAGGCGTGGTCGGTGGGTGCGAAGACGGTGACGTTGGCCGAGGTGCCGTTGAGCTTGTCGACGATGTCCGGGTAGTCGTCGAGCAGCTCGGCGAACTTCTTGGTGTAGTTGGACGCCTTGATGGCCTCGTACACCGTCAGGTTCGTGCCGCCGTGGCGGTGGCCCCCGTGGTAGCCCCCCGCGAACGGCATGCGCGCGTAGTCCGCCGGCGCCAGGAAGTCGGTCGCCATGCCGTCGGCCTCGAGCTCGATCTCGGGCAGCAGGTCGCTCAGCTTGCCGGCCTGCCGCTCGAAGGCGTCGAGCGCCCCGTTCAGGGCCTCCTCGGCCGACGAGCGCACGTCGTCCAGGCTCGGCAGACTGCCCCACCACGCCGCCGAGGACGGGCCATTGACCGCGTGCTCCTCGGTTTCGAGGACGAGCTTCTGGGCGGTAGCCTCGTCGGGGATGACGACGCTTGCGGCCGTGGCCACAAGCGGAAGAAGAGCAGTGTATCTCATGTCGACGGTGATGTTCTCGTCTCGATGACCACTCGGAAATCGATTATCATAAATGTCACTGGGCACAAGAAGAGAAGGCAGGAAGACGGAAGCAGCGGGAAAAGCTCGATGGCCCAATTCTTATTGGTATTAAAGTCTCCGGTGTTCCCTGCGAGGGGGTCTGACAGCCGTTGACGTCAAGGTCGTACGGAGAGGTGTCAGGGTATGCCAATGGGTTGATCACTAATAACGCGTGATGCCAAACCAGCCTCTGGGGAAAGCAAGGTTCAGGAAGAACTGTATGATAGAATTTAGAAGATGCCCTGCCTACTTAATTTCGAAAAATGCATCCCTTTTCAATGGGAGAGCTTATCTACGAGTTAGGTCCTACCTGTCTACCTCCGACGGCTTCTTGCGTGCGTCCGCTCGTCGTCGCGTCATGATTTGCGCTCTAGGTAGACAGCTTACGTCTTCGGTTTGGTAACAGATGGCTTGCCATTGGAGCTCGGCGAGTTTTAGTCATCATGCGTCGGACACTTCAGGGCCCCGCGGCTCCGAGGGCGAGCAGCGAGCGAGCACATCATTGCCATCGGTCCATTGCCATCGGTCCAATGCCTACATAGTACTACACGCTTCGGTGGCCCACTCATCCGGGCAACCGCCATGGCTTCTTTGATCTTCTCTTTCATCGACGTCTGCAGGCTGTAGGCTGCAGGCTGCAGGCTTACGTATCTCGTACCAAGAACGTGGGCAACCTGTCACTTCAGCCCTTTCTTTTGTGGCACTACATGTCTCTGACTACCTAACTGGGTAATTAGCTATATGTGCGTACTGGTCATTCAAAGAATTATGCATGTTTTGTCAACTCTAGCGTTTGTATAATTGTATTGAGGTATTTGTAAGATCTGTCAATAATTCCATTATGTGTGATAGGGGTCTACCTAGCAATCTTTGATGTCAGTCTAACCCAAGCGACTAGTTAGACATTTTTCTGGAATGGTTCATTTGCTTTCAGTATATGTATAAATCGTACGTCGGTACAGGGGGGAAGGACTAGACCCTCATAAACCTCTCTTGAGGTATACAGCAAGCAGAGCTATATCTTTTAAACATATCGACATACGTGTCTTTGGTGGTATATTGAAATGGGCAATTGCATTGTCGGAAATCCTAGGTTTCTGAAACTTGGTTGCTCTCCAGCGTATCTTCCAATGAATTCTATATTCTAAATGTAAAGGAAAGAGGTTGGCATGAAACCGAATGAGTCTGATAATAAACATTAGTGTTGTATGTATATTGAGCTTCGAGGATACGATTATGAGTTCATTGACTATCCTGTCGACCTGAACAACCGATAGTTGTTCACCTTCGTCTTTGTCTTCTGCCATGTGAATTGTTTATCGATCAATTTGTTTTACACGTGGAGTAGAACAATTCCTTTGTTTACTTACACTATTACCAGTCGAACAATACGATTATCTGCCTACTTTGGGTAGGGATTGACGTGATCATTGTCCTTATTTTCCAATGTTTGGCCCACCGTCGCAATATTTAAGACGAAGAATCCCGCCAGTGAATATTGAAATGGAAAGATACAACACCAATAGCTAATCAGCATCATACCTCTAACGATTCAAAGTAAGAACTCACCCACAAGGAATTTCAATCAAAAAACATCTCAGTCACAATGGCAGCTTTTAATGTAAGCCAAGAAGACCAGGCTCTCTTCGAGGCCTGGGCTACGCCTCTGACCACTGGCGCCTTTGCCCTCGCATCATGGATGCCTAACGTCGACACGGCGGCACTTGTCCAGCTCGTCGACTCGATTGCGGTGAGGGCTGCCTTCTCTGAGTTCGAGGAAGACTTCTGGCTATGGGTTCCCGATATGAGAAACCCTGAAACCGGTGCCAAGATGCCGTACCGCCGTTGCATTAAGCTGCGAGAGTGGCAAGCGGCCGTAAAGCTCTTCAAGGAGCAGCCCCATAAGAGCAGACCCAAGCCTAGATCCCCTAAAGCCACGGCGGGCTGGGAGGCGGGCTGGAAGAGCGCGTGGAACGCCGAAGACCACATCGCACAGTTCATGCGGCGTGTTTACGCCGTAGGCGTGAACGAGACGGATCCGTTGCCGATCCTGCCGTTCTTGCTGGACGACGCGCTATGGATCTCCATCCTGACCGGTGTGCTGGCCGCTTGCATCCGCGTCCACGGAAAGGGTAAGTTCCCCAAGGCTCCCCATGACTCCTGGGGTGTATCGGCGCGAGGCGTCAACCACCCGGGATGGTTCGTGGAATTCCAGAAATGGCGCATGCGCCACGACACCAAGGACCCCGAGGCAGCGCGTCGTCAGCTGTACTGGGCGAGCAAGGTGAGCCGGGAGTTCTCGGAGCTAAAGCCCGACAGCGACGCCCACTGGCTCCAGCTCTTCATCGTTCGGGCTCAAGACCATTTCGATGCTGATGTCTACCCGGGAGAAAGTGAGTGGGAGTGGCAGAGCGACGTGGGGTACTTCGTGCCCCCCGTCACGGACGCATGAGCAACTCCTCCCCCTTTATTGCACTAAGCTTGGTCACTGAGTCAGTTATGGGGACCCCTAATAGGGGGGTTATCTGTTATAAATAGCCCTCCTTCCACAAACCCCCTTTTCTTTTCCCCTACCATCTCTTCCCTAAGAACTACCTGAATAATAAAATAATTAAACAAAATGAATAGGTGTCTAAATTCGTCCGAGATATGAACTAAAATCCCTGCCATGTATGTACCGTCCAATCGCTAAAGTGAAATGTAGTAGCTATAGGAACCTAAGAAGACAATCAGCGGATAGGATATATACCAGGGAAATGTATTAACAACAGGAAGGATGGCAGGGTGTCGAACACTCTTGAATTAATATCCATTAATGCGTTTTCTATAGTCGAGTTTCTGGACCGTCGCTTGCGTATCCGCCGACGCACCTCGCCCGACGCCTGTTACTGGGTTCATAAACCGGGCTAATATTAAGTCTTAAGTGGCCAAAGCTGTAATCCTCCTTATAGCCTTAAACATGAGATAGAGTTCAATAAGGCAAGTTAATAATTACAAGTTTTCCCAGTCTCATTTAATTAGTTTGTAATTTTCACACGTTCGATATGTTCGTTGAGTGATGCGAGTAGTTTTAACTATGTAAATACACTAAAATGATTAAGCACTAAAGGAGGCCCTGGATCAAGGGTTTCTGTCCATCAACCAGTATCACTATCCAAAACCTGTCTATATCAAGCGAGTTGATCCTATAATTCATGTTTAAGGCATGTTATACTCTCGTATAGCAGCCCCTTTCTACAACATAATCAACACCCCTCTTCATCAGCTAGATACAAACTCGTCTAAGTTGCAGTTGAACATGTTGAGGTTCTTCCAGAACATGAAATGGTCCCCTGCCATTGTCCTCCCTGAGGACCTCGAGCCGCGTCGCCGTCTGGCATCAGCCCGGTATGGACACCAGACTGGCGGCCGGCGACGGGATCCGTGTTGATCATAATGAAGCTGAACACCGTCGTGAGTCGCGATGAAGCCGGAGCGATATATGACTATTGCCACGATGTACACCTATACACACCAGAGAGAAGGTGGGGTGGACTGGAGGAGGTCAAAAATCAACATTGAGGATGCAGGACCGCCTTGACCGCTGGCCTTGTAATATAGGTACGCCAGCAAGGGAAAGTCATATATGAGCCCTTGTTTCTGCCAGGCTATGTGCCAATGATTACCGTCCATACGCGCGGATGCACAATGCAAGGGAAGGATTCTGCAAGAAAGACCAGTGGTTAAAAATGTGCTCCATTAGAACTGTCACACAGTTACAATCCCCGCTACGAAGGTAAGCAAACAGATCATAAATCGCTGATGATTGGGACTTTGAAACTTCTGTCGTGATAACTTGTACGTATTTGTCATGCGTTATGGACCTATCCCTTTTATGATACAACTAGCATTTGTCTGATCTAATGAGCCATTGTCCTCCAACAGATAGATATCAAATGTTGCTGACATACTTCCGAAGCGCTATACACACTCAGCCATTAGCCTTTAAACTGCCACAGTCAAATACTCTAGAGTACAACCTGGAACCTGGCCCTCGTGTGGCGGGACAGGGTTAGGATCCTCGGCCACGACAACATAGATGAGCAAACATCCCGTTCATGGTGGCCGTGTCCGGCACCGGAATGCCATACACCACCTCATCCCTTAAGCGGTGCAATGAAAGCATGCATACTGTCCCGCTCGAAGGCGAACGATGTGTGAGTCCCACCACTAACCACGATGAGGCCATACTACGATGATACGATGATGGAAAGCCCGGTAATCATATTACCGAACCTGGCTACTTGTAGCGGGGCGGGTTCTGCGGCTGATACATGATGATTACGATGAGTTTACGTCTGAAGCGCGGCTGAAATGGGTAGGTAGGTAGGCAAGGCGCAGACGGGCCGCTTGTATCTCTACCTGTTATGTATGTGTAAAATCTACGACCAATCCATTTTGTGCTAAATCGACTGAATTTGTAGTTGAGCATAAGGAATTTTTTGCAGGGCGTTATCTGGCTCAAGGCTCCAGTGCTACAAGATAGGCCGGAGGAAGGCGGCTCACGTCACGCCGTGAGCCCCGACAACTCGGCACCAAACGGCAGTGCCGGCTACCGGAGCCCGAAGATGAAGCCGTAGGACTATTGGGAGCTAAAAGGGCCGTTCCTAGCCGCAATGGCTTATTTTATCCTTGAATCCTCTCAGACTTCATCGGGTCAAACAAACTGTGCCCGAGGAAAACTAATTAGGTAGTTTGTTTTGTGCGCCTGGTAACGCGTATCCATCTAATTTTTGTAGAAGTACATCCGTCATATTAATACATGACCAGGAAATGCGAAGCTCCATCGGTAGGTGTTATGTGATGTGTCATGTCATATTCTAGGAGGGGGCTCGGTGAGTGAGGCAATACATTAGATTAACTACCCAACGTAACCAGTCAGTCAACACGTCACGTTACGGCGATTTCTCTCCAGTGTGTTGTATGACAAGCGCAAGGTCCGCTACGTTAAAAAAGGGCTTGAATTCCTCATATCAGCGTCTAGAGACCACGACTAAGTATAGCCTAAGAAGGTGGTGCCATGCGCACTAGGATTGCAGCATCGCGTTGCTTCACTTCCCAACATCGTTTTATCTTGGGTTTGGTGCGATTTAGTTATGCTGATGAGGTCACAATTGCAATTGATGACATTCCTCAGCACGTCACTCAGCCATTACACAGGCATCGCAACATCTTCCCCCCAAAGACAATACTCAGCCACACGGGGCCGTAAGATTTCATGTCCAACGCTTCTTGGGCAGCTTGAAGGATGCAGCATGATGCTCGAATTCACCCAACATATCTACCACTTTTCTGAAATTTACCCGAGTCACACACACATCCACCTAATTAGGTAGTTAACAAATTGGGATCGAGCTGCTATTACCTACATAGCAGGTACAGTTAGTTGGCAGGCTAGCCAGACGTCGACATTCGGAGACAACCCCGGGCGCGCGCATACGATTCGGGGAACCCCAGACCGGGGGATCGTCGAAACAGGCCACCCTATCACAAGCCGGTTCCTGGTAAATTGGCTAAAGCGACGTCCGTGTCGATCATCCAACGTCACTTCTGACCGGCCCCCCCCCCTTTCTTGTACGACCGGGATCCTACCTGTCGGCGGCCGCATCCAACCCCCCAAACAAAAGATGGATGCCGTTGCTTGACTGTTTATATGACCATGTCGGTATGATTGCTATTGAATCTTACAAGATGGCCTCGAATCCTCCTCTTTCGCTCGTACGTATCGCCACGTCACCTACATCTCGAAGTGTACGGGACACCCGGTAGTCAGGTACCGTGTAAGCTCCTCATGATGCGGACTAGATTGGATTGGTCCCCTTACGTACGGGCCTTTGTGAGACATGCATGCCGCATTCACGGAGTTGTCGGTGTGGTGTGTTTGCCCCCGGGTAAACCTCATAATAGTTCGGCCTATCAGTTATAGGCACTTCCCGTTTTGGGAGATCCGCCCCGGCGGATACTACCTACTTAAAAGCTCAACGATAGACATGCCCAGGTTATAGAACGTATAAGAAAGGGGATATAATCATTGAACTTTTCACGGTTCTCAAATACTCTATAGCGAGGGACAATAAGTTTGCGTCATCTGCCCTAACTTAATAATATACCTACCGAAAACCTCCTGCCTACACTACCTGGGAACGCTACCTTACAATCTCCAGTCCGCCTCGTACGACTTAAAGAAAAAATGAAGGTATTGTTGAACTCCCCCTTGCCTCACTCACCCTCCGCGAAGGCGCCAGATTTGCTAAGCCCAAGCCCAAAAACAGTCCGTCCTCGCCACAACCCTGTTCTTCGCCTTCCAGGCCATGGCGTTCCCCTTCGTCGCCGTCAATACCACGAGCTCGGCGGTGCCGGAGCCCACCGAGTCGCCCAGCGCCCCGGCGATGAGCTGCGGCGGGGGTCTCGGCAGCCTCTGCAGCTCCCTCTGCTACTGCTCCGGCGAGGGCGTCAGCTGCCACGCCGACCCGTCGTCGCGGTGCGTGCAGATGTGCAGCTGCTAAGGGTTGCCCACTTACCTGGGTGCGACCTTGAAGAAGACGGGAGCTCTTCTTTCTTTCTTTTTTTTCTATCGTTGAGTACAGGCGTGATGATGGTTTAGGGTGCTTAAGGAAGGAAGGCCGGGCTTTTCCTTCGTGGGTTCGTCTGGATGGCCTGGCTACGGTGGATGTCAAAAAGGAAAAGAGCCCATGGGCTTTCTTATCGTGGAGGTTTGTAGGGGGAATAAAGATTGATTGAGTCTCTTGAATCATCGTGTATAAGTATATAACATCACCCAGAATGCTGATTACAATATGGACTACGTGGCAAAACTCATATGTTCCTTGTAGCCTAAATAAACAATGCCATCATAAACTACAATGCTCGTACATGGCCAACCTCCGCTCTGAACGTCCCCCAACGCCCGCTTCCTAGATACAGAACGGATTGGTCGTAGCTTTTACACATACACAACAAGTATACAAGCGATCCCTTGCGCCCTGCCTACCTGCCTACCTGCCTACCTGCCTACCTGCCTATCAGAGTGCTCACCCAGCCACCCAACCCGCCCTCACCGTCTCCCCAACCCCGCCGCTGCCCCTCCCGACTTCCTACTACCCAGGGAGGCCGAGCTCCCCCAGTTGCCCGCCGACTTCCTCAGCCGGTTCCCGAGGCTGATCCTAGCAGCCGACATGGGGGTCTGCGGGGGCGCCTGCGGCGGCAGGGGCTTACCCTGGCCGTCGGCGGGCGGCAGGTGCGCGCCGCTGGCGACGTTCTCCCAGTCGAACTTGTCGATGGACCCGGTTCCCAGGCGCGCGTCATCCTCATCCTCGTCCCCGTCCCCGTCCCCGTCCACATCCCCGTCCTCGAACCCCCCCTTGCTACCCCGTCGTCCCGGGGCGGCGTAGATGTCCCGCCCCCGCCGCCGCAGCGCGCCGACCATGGCGGCCCAGGTCTCGACCTGGCCGCTGCTGGCCTCGCGGACGCAGTCGCACTCGTCGCCGGCCGGGCACTCGGACTCGCCCGCCGCGTGCCACTCGGCGAGGCAGCCGTCGTGGCTGGCGCAGCCGCACGACAGGCACGGCGGGTACAGCGCGTCGACGGGCTCGCCGCAGAACACGCACCGCAGCTGCGTCTGCGTGCGCCGGCAGCGGTCGCACGTGCCGACGGCCCCGCCTTGGCCTTGGCCTTGGCCGCTTAAGTTCCCTCCTCCCGCCGTGGCCGTAGTGGTATTCGTAGTCGCTGGGGCGGCAGCCGAGCGCAGCGGGTCCAGGTGCGTCTCGTGCACGCGGCAGAGGCCGACGACGTCGAGGCCGCGCCCGGACGCCACGAGCGACTGCAGCAGCTCCTTCTTGCCGAGCGCGATGGGCGAGTGGACGTCCTGCTTCTGCTGCTGCGGCGATTGCGGCTGCGACTGCGACGCGGAGGCGTGGAAGCTGGCGGCGCCGGAGCTCGCGAACGAGGAGGAGGGATGCGAGCCGTGCGGGCCGTGCGGCTCCTCCGCCTTGAGGACGTTGAACTTGAGGATCTCGAGACGGGCGAGGGGCTGGTTCCACATCTGCAGCATCTCCGCGTACGCGTGGCGGTAGCTGGCATAGACGGCGGCGCTGCGGGAGGCCTTGAGGAACGGTACGGCCAGCCAGCCGTCGTCGTCGAATATGGTCTGGTCCTCTATCTCGGCAGAGATCCCGTAGCACACGAGGGGAAAAGCGTCTTCGTTTCGGTTGTCATCTTCGGAATACGAGGTACGGGTGGTAGGGGGCGGGTCAGACGTGGGCCCTAGAATGGTCGAACCGCCCCAGGTGATATTACTGGGAGCGAGGTTAGCCAGAAACGCCTCCCCTGGGCTGGGACGTTTGCGGCTGGGGGGAGACGATGATGCAGCGTTTGCGAAAGCCCTGGGGAAGCTTGCTAAACTCGTCAAAGCAGTATTGGTGCGACTTAATAGCCTGTTGTCGGGTGACGTGGCTAAGCTCTGCACTGGATCACTCTCCGCGAGGTGTTCCCGAGGGGTCATCGTTGTCGTAGGAGGCGTCTCGCCGCAAGAATAGGAGTTGGATTTAGGGTCGCCACCCCACGTTATTTCATCCGATCCATACGAACCGACTATATGAATCGGCGTGTGCAGCGTTTTCGGGGTAGAGACGCCTGATGTGACCTGGCTCTTGTGGTTCCCGTGGCTGACGTGCCACAAAGAGGCATCCGTGGGGAAATAATCAAGCGAGAACGACGGCGCCTTCATAGGGAGCGGCGTTTCCGGCTGAGTGAGATGCGATTCCGCATAAGCCAGGCTATCTTCAGTCGATGACTCGCTGAATACGCACGACAACATAGCAAGCATCTGCGTATCTGCAATCTTCTCGTAGTATGTGAAAAGATCATTGATGAGCTCCTTGGCAAGGGGGTGCTGTCCCCATTTCACACGACCAGTCAGCGCAGCGGCGTCCGGATGACCGGAAGGCAACTGATTATGGCCAAAACGTGCCACTGCATTCCTTGCGATGACGAGTATCGACTCTGAGCTCTGGTCTCCTCCTAAAAGCTCGAGAGGAATGTCGTTTCGGAGGAGCAGAGCGGCATATTTCCACACGTCGGCTAAGTCAGGACGACCATATTTGCGTGCTACAGCCGCATTATGCTCGCAAACCTGTGGGCCGTCGCCGAAGATAGAATATTCGCGGGCAAACTCTTGTTTGGATGGTAGATCCTTGGCAATGTTATGGATGGAGATGGTATTCTTTGGCTTGCCGAGGCGCCGTCTGCTAGTGCCAGTGCCCGTACCTGTGCCAATGCCCGTCCCTCCACCACTCGAGTGCATAGAGTAGCTACCGGTGAATGTTTTTCTGAACCGCCGACCAGGAAGATACCACATGTTGACCTTATGCATGTAGGCCGTCTCGGAGTCACTGGAGCTGGAAGACTCGTCTGAGTCGTCCGAATCCGATTGATCGTCCGTCGTAGAGGCGTCATCGTACTTGTTCTTCGGGGGTGTCGAGTCCTGCTGGAGTCGGCCAAAACCTGCAAAGGTAGGCTCGCCCCTAGGACGTTCCCTATTAGAGTCGGCAGAAGTGAATAACAAGGCTCTGGCCTTCTCTTCCTTTGTAGGGAAGAAGCAGACCAGTCGACCGTCGTTCGAAAAACGACAACCACAGAGCCGCGGCAACGGTGGAGATGGCCGGTTGGTTGGCGCAAGAGTGGCGTCCAGCTCAGTACTGGCGGTTAACTCTTGTGACATAGTCGCCGAGCCCCCGGCGGGGATTTCGTTGTCTTCCTCTTCACTCGAACTCTCATCGGCAAGGCTAAGGTCATCGTCTAGGTCTTTGACGTTCTTGAACAGCGAATCGCTACTTGCAAGATCGACTTCCCCGAGCAGATAGCTAAAAGCCACCTCGAGACAACCCTGACGTCTCTCTGAAAATTGGTTTACTAATTGATGGATTTCTTGGTCGAGCTTCTTGTGCGTCTGATCCGCCATTAAAGCCGTCTTCTCGATGAAGAACCTTGGTGCCTTTGATTTTGGATATTTGGCCGGGATGTCGACTTCGACCTTAATGTAGATAGTTTCCCCGTTTACACCCCAGGGGCCTTTTAGAGAGGCCTTGAGAGTTAGCGTATCCATGTCGAGCTTATCCCAATCGACGTTCGGCAGCTGCTGATTAACACGAAGGATCTCTTCTTGTAGTGACTCCGGCTCCCCCCATTGCTCGTCATGGAAGCTGGGCCCAAACATTGGAGAGTCTTTGGAGTCTTTCCTCTGTGGCGTTCCAGGCATGACTGACTTCTTCTTGCTCATCGTGATACCTTTCATCCATCCCAGCTGATCTAGGCTCCGGTTGGCGGCCTTCCGACTAGTCGGCTTCGCCTTCATTGACGGGCCTTTCCATGCCGGGATTCCCGTACTAGAGCGAGAATAATGTGATGGCATGCTCTGCATACCTAGGGTAAGAGCACTACGCCTAAACTGTGATCCTCCGCTGCCAGGACGAGGGTCGCTCATTGTGGCTGACCTCTTCTCCCTGTTTGAATAATCATCGACAGTCCTATAGGTCTTATACGTAGCCCCCTTTCTCGTGATGTTCATTTTCCGGGCAGGGCCGCCTTTCACATGACCAACAGACTCCAAGACCTGCGGATCCACTCTATGAAGGCGCAATTCGTTGTCCTCACCCCACGATACGAGCTGGAAATCTCGATTGTCGATGCCTTCGTCCGTGATAGTTCCGCGACTTCTCCACAAGAACTCCTTGACCTTGTGGTCCCTGTGACCAGGAAAGGTCATTACAACGGGGTCGACGGCGTCATCTTCCCCTTTGTTACGGCGGACGTCGTATAAGTAAAGATTGCCAGGGTCATTCTGAGGCATCGCGAGCAGACCCCATCCAAAAGGGGTATGTCGGGCCCGCCAAGCAGGAAACTCCGTGCGGACGATTTTCTCTGGCTCGTCAGGTTTCTCATAGTCCCAGAACTTTATGGTCTTGTCTAGGGAGCAAGTAACGACGCTAGACGCCTTGGTGCGATTCCAGTCGATGCCGTATATCTTAGACGCGTGCGCGCTGATAGACTGCAGTGGAACGGAAGGTTTTCGCTCATCCCAAACACGGAGCCACCTGTCATGCGAGGACGCGAGTACGTTGGGGTCCTGACGATTGTACTTAACTTGCGTGGCCCCAGCAAACCAGTCTGTGAAGGTCAGGACAGGCTGCTTCGGTTTACGAAGGTCCCAGCAGTGGACGTGTCCGTCCACTGCACATGTTGCCAGGAGGTCGGGGTGGTGGGCCGAAAAGTTGATGTCCGTGATAGCTCTACTATGAGCCCCCAGAGAATGCTCAATGGCTCCTGTCGCAGAATCTTCCCTCAGGTTCAGATTCCAGACCAGACAGCGATGATTCGCCGTGGAGGCTACCCAGTAATCGCGCGCGGCGAAAGGCGACCACTGCACATCGACGACTAACCACGGCAGCCCGTGACTACTTAGCCTTCGGGGTTGACTGTAGGGAGAGTCAAGATCGATGATGGCGAGGCCCTCGGGACTATAGACATGGTGAGCACACGCAACCCAACCTCCACGTTATTACAAACTCACGATGCTAGAGCAATGTCACGACCCGAGGGCGATATGGTAGCCGATCCCACGAGTCCATCAACATGGATCGTCACATCCGCGTCGAAGGTCTCGCTACCATACGCGGACTTGATGACCTTCGCCTTCTTGGACGGGTCCAGGGCCGGGTCGAAGGTTCCAGGCATGGCTGTTAAGCTAACGAGAAGTGCGAATTCTCGTTACTCGGGGCATGAAGGGGCGACGGCTCGATGGATATCGCATGTCGCCGTTGCCCATGCCAACACATCGAGACGTCTTGTGTACTATTTATTGGGAATCAAATGGTCTGATACCTGGGAACCCGGGGAATTGCCAATAAAGTTCGAGAATTTCGTAGATGGCTCACGCGATGAACGTCCATGCATGTAAAAGATTCATGCCGTAGACGAGCTTCTGCCTCTTATTGAAGTGAAGCCACACAGATTGCCTACCTATCGCCGTTGCATTGTTTGCGTTACCTGCACATAAGGACCCACTAGATACCTAGGTAGCATGGGGTGTACGTAGATTAGGTACTCCGCTACATTGATTCGGCATGGAGATACTTCTGCCCGATGCATGAGACCAGGCCCATGGACCTCGAGGTTGCCCGACCTATGGTGGGGTCCTTTCATCTCGATCCAATGGTCAACGAGGGGACCTAGTAGAAGCCGGGCGTTCAACGAGGGGCATCTGACGAAGACGCATGGTACCGTTCTTATCGCAACCCGCCGCCAACGCGCAACGCTGGTACAAAAAAAAAAAGAGGAACATATCCGTCTTTGCATCTTTGATCTACCTATTTAGTCGTTTGTCCGGTTTCCCTTTAGTCGTTGCCCTTTTGTCCCGTCGCTGCTTGAAGGGAAGATCCAAACTTGTTGGCCAACATAACTGAAACCTAAGGTTGTTATTAGGTACTAATATTGGAAAAGTGCGAGTTTGCGACCTACCTAGGTACCTTAGGTAGAGAAACCTGCCCCTCCTTGCCTGAGCTGAGATCCATCTCGTAGACAGGTACCTACCTCCTACTAAAGCCGCCCGGCAACATTTCCAACCTACCCACTCGCAACATACCTCGCATCTGCCCATATTTCGGAGAAGAAAGAACCGAAGCTATTTATTTGCGACGGGAGTCCCTACGACGTTGTCTACAACTTCTTATTTAAGTAGACAGCCTTGGTCAACTCTTGTGATTTGAGGAGGAGATATTGAAAAACATGGCGTTGCCGAAGCGGATTGTGAAGGAGACGGAGCGCCTGAACTCCGAGCCGTGAGAACTCCTGGCCACCCACCGTCTGGCCCCGATTGCGTCCTAACTCGTGCGTTGGCAGGGTACCCGGCATCAGCGCGGTCCCCCACGAGGATAACCTCAGATACTTCGACGTCGAGATCCACGGCCCTTCGGGGTCGCCGTACGAGGGTGCGTTCGTCCCCTGCCTTCCTCCCCTTCCCCCCCCCCCCTCCGCCAGCTCTGCGTCGCGATCGCCTGCTGACCTCTCCCCTCCACAGGAGGCAAGTTCAAGTTGGAGCTGTTCCTGACAGACGACTACCCCATGGTCCCGCCCAAGATCCGTTTCCTGACCAAGATCTACCACCCCAACGTCGACAAGCTGGGCCGCATCTGCCTGGATGTGCTTAAGAGTAAGCCCGCGCACCCCTCCCCCTCCCCCTCTCCCTCCCTTCCACCCCCCCGCCCTCCACACAAGAACGCGAAGAAGACGGGCGCGCGGCAGGCTCCTCCTAACCACTGCTCGCGACAGACAACTGGTCGCCCGCCCTGCAGATCCGGACCATCCTCCTGTCGATCCAGGCCCTCCTCGGCGCCCCGAACCCCGAGGACCCGCTCGCCGCCGACGTCGCTAAGAGCTGGAAGGAGGACGAGAACAAGGCCATCGCGACCGCGAAGGAGTGGACGAAGCAGTACGCCACGCCCGAGTCGGCGTAGAAGAGAGAGTAGATCTGGCGAGGAGAGGGCGAGGTTCGCGTGTCCATCCCACGGACCGAAATGAAAGGCGTGTTCCACCACCGATACCTTACGCTCCAGCCTTGATCTATCTGGAGACGATTTTCTACCGGTCCCCAGTCCATCATATCGGGAAATTGAGGGAGGATATCGAAGGCAAGGTAACTGATTCTGGTGTTGAGGGCAATATCTGTTTTTAAGCCAGTCTAGGCCCCCCCCTACTACGGCAGGTTAGAGGTCCTTTATTTAGCATGGGAGTTTTATGTGTCGTATCACGCTCTAGCAATGGAGAAAAGACATCAGTGCAGCTATCAGCAGAATATTGAACTACATGACAATACGTTAAAGCTGGCTAACCCCCATGTGCCAACTATATAGGAACCCTTCTGATTTATGCGTGAAAGGTGACATGCTTTTCCCCGTATCGTATTTACAACAGTATACATCCAAAACCTAGCCCGTATCTACTTACTGCCCATGCCTCGGGCTTCAAGCCTCACGCATCATGTCATTCATGTCATACCATTTTACAAACTTCTGGGTTCATATACCCTTTTTGCTTGGGCTTCTCCCGGCTCTGGCTAACCAGCTCACGTCTCGCCGAAGACGAAGACGCCCTTGCCGGCGCGGAAGCCCTGCAGGGTGCCCTGGACGGCGTCCCGGAGGGCGGCCTCCTCGGTGTCCCAGGCCCAGCCGACGGGGGCGACGGGGACGTCGCGGAACCTGCCCTCGCGGATCAGCGCGAGGATCTCGTCGACCGTCTGCGCCTTGGAGCGCGGGTCGCGGTCGGCCCAGCGGCTGAGCCAGAACCCCACGAACCGCAGGTCCCGGAAGATCAGCAGGCCCGCCGGCAGGGCCACCGGCTGCCTGGCCATGCCGCCGTACGTCACCAGCGTCGCGCCGGCCCCCAGGCTCTTGGCCAGGTTCTGCGCCGACTTCCCCCCCACGCAGTTGAGGCCCAGGCGGATGCCCCCGGGGCTGCCGCGCGTCCACTCGGCGACGGCGTCGCGGAACTCGCGCGCGCCGAGCTCGTCCTCGGTGACCACGTGGGTGGCGCCCAGCCCCCGCAGCTCCTCCTTGAGCCTCTCCGTCTCCCCCGGCGTCGGCCGCGCGCGCACGACGTTGATGCTGCGGTACCCCCACAGGCGGCCGAGCTGGACGGCGGCGCGCCCGACGCCGCTGTTGGCGCCGTTCTGCACGAACCAGTCGCCCTCGCGCAGGGGCGGGCCCGTCACGTAGTCGCGCAGCATGCGGTACGCCGAGCACGGGTTGACGCTGACGGTGGCGGCCTGGAGCGGGGTGAGGCCCTCGCGGTCGACGCGCAGGACGGCGCCGGCGGGCGCCAGCGCGTGCGTGCGCCAGGTGCCGAAGCCGGTCTTGGCGGGGATGACCCAGTCGCCCCTCCGCAGCGGCTGGTTGTTCAGCGCCGTGGCGTCGGGGGCGGCCGAGACGACCTCGAAGGCGCCCTCGTTGCCCGGGATCACCGAGGGCGCCGACGTGCCGATGAGCGGGCTGAACGTCGGCTTCGCGCCGTACGTGCCCTGGATCGTGTTCACGTCGGCCGGGTTGATGGACGCGGCGAGCGTGCGCAGCAGGACGGTCGAGGCCGGCAGGTCGGGCGAGATGGAGTGCGTGTGTAGCCTATTACGCGGCGCAGGCGGGACGGACGCCTGGGTGTTAGCCGATGCAATGGCAATGGCAATGGCAATGACAATTCCCGACGAACTTTAAAAATTTCAAATCGCTAACAAGAAGAAAAATAAAAAGAGAGGAAAAAAAGGACAGGCTCACTTCAGAACGTCCTTGGGCTCGCCATATTCGCTGAAGACGAGCGACTTGGCCTGGGTGTAGCCATAGGGACCCGACTTGCGGCGGACGGAGAGCAGCGGGGTGAAAGAGACCTTGGCGGCCGTGGTAGGGGAGCAGCAATTCGGTCTAATCGAGGTCCTAAGGAGCGGTCGCATCGATGCCATGCTGACTGACGGGTGGTGAGTTGATGCCAAATTTCAGGCGTCGGATATGGGGAGGGCGGGGAGGAGGAGAAATCGCG
Source organism: Xylaria sp. JS573 (assembly GCA_000966885.1). Taxonomy (NCBI): domain Eukaryota; kingdom Fungi; phylum Ascomycota; class Sordariomycetes; order Xylariales; family Xylariaceae; genus Xylaria; species Xylaria sp. JS573. The sequence goes on along the minus strand of JWIU01000098.1, from coordinate 582,764 downwards.
ATATCCGTCGTACCTTGCTAAAAAACCGCCAGAGCTCCGAGCTCTGAAAATAGAGCTTAGGAGGAGGTAGGTCAGCTTCAATGACGTGAGGTCGGCACAACTTGCAGCATCCATTCCACCGGTCGCAACGCCCCCACTTCCGCAATGCCAAGGCGTCCCGCCATTGGTCGCAGCTGCAGGGTAGGTAAAATGATGCCCCCAGGTCCCCTGGAGGGTTGCCTGCGAACTGCGAACGGGGTGTAGGTCGGGCTGTCAGATGGATTTACCTTCGCTGCGCCGAGCAACCTTACCGGGATGCGAGATGCGACTGGGGACCTCACTACTGCCCTACCGTTCAGGAGGCTGGAGCCTACATAAATACGAACTATCAATGTAAGCCCCTGCTTCTGATTCACTGGCTGCACGTATATAGTCCCATGCATGCCCCTCGTATAAGAGGCACCACACTTGCCCTCTTCATCTATGGCCGCTTGAATTGGGGTATTTATATTTAGTACCTAGGTAGATATCGGGACAGTTGGAGACAACCCGCGAGGCTGGGCGTAACTGATGTAGGGACACAGGTTGCCCAGTTTGCCTAGCTGCAAGATACAGGAGGATATGGAAATAGGTCGACTTGGGCAGTTTCCCTGAGACATCCTGGTAGCAGGAAAATCGGGTGAACATTGGTGGGACGAAGACGGTTTCTTTCCATCGCGCCAGAGACGCTTTATTCATAGGAATATGATGGTGATGGTTGGTTGACGATGATAATGATAATACTCCAACCAGAGATAAATATGAACTGTCTTTCGCTATCGTGACCCGTAACCTCGATGTTGACCATACTTTAAAACTGCCCCAATGCTGTTCCTTGCGCTCCCCAACTGCCCCGAGGTGCAATTGTGTCTGTCGGTTCTTTGTTTTCTCCCCAGACCCGCATCGTCCGGGGCCGAGAAGAGATTCTTGGTTGGATTGCTGAGACTGACCGCCGTATCCACGATGATAATAATAGGGTAACCATGTACACCCGAACGAACAATGGAGACGAAATACAGTACAGGGATGAGCCCATCCCGAATGCTTTTGCTGTAATACACACAATATGACGGTGGTGGGAATTCAAAAGAGAAGAAAAAGAAATCGGGTGGGAAAGAGAAATATGGGAAGAAATGGTTGAAAGAAATTTGACGTAGTATGTCGATGAATGAGCTCGTCTAGGAGCTGGGTATCTAATAGTCCACCTTCAAGACGCTTCAAAAAAAAGCAAACCCTTCCTCTTCAAGATAAAACCGACGCATTAGTAGCGAAAATACCTGCCTGCCGTTTTAGAGTTATTATGGCAGCAAATTCAATTTTTGTTTTCCAAAAACGTTGATAGAAACCGGGATAGGACGGCCAGAATATGCACAAAACTGGGGGGTGGGGGGTGTGGTTGGCCATCCTTGTGCGTGATGCAGCGTGCAGGTATTACTTGATCTCCTTGAACAGGTCGTCGCCTAGACGGGTGTCGACTTTCGTTTCGAGAGCGCTCAGCTCCGGGATCATGGGCGGCGGGGGGCCCGCCGGCCTTTTCACCTCCTCGGGGACGACGAACTGCTGGCTGGCCCTCTTGTTGTTGCTGTTGCCCTGGTCGTGTTCGTGGGTGCGTAACCGTCTGAACCAGCCGCTGCTGCGCTTCGACTTCCTCTCATCCGCGATGGTGCTCGCCGTCCGGCTCGGGGGCCGGGACGACGCGCCCAGGCCACTAATAGACTCTTGTTCATCGTAAGCGTTGTTCAGAAGGGTTCTGCTGAGGAGGCGTCTGAGGCTGCCGCGGCTTGACAGCGTGGGCGAGGCGGGGCCATCTTCCGCTGGGCGCTTGATGCCGGCGCTCGTTGGGCTCAGGACGGGCGGCTTGGGGGATGTACCGTGACCATTGGCATTGGCAGTGCCATTTGCTTCCTGCTTCTTCTCGACGTCGACCTGGGCCGCCTGGACGGGCGCTTTGGGGGTCTTGGGCGTCTCGGGTGGTGTCGGCACCTCCTCCTTAGGCGACGGCAGCGGGGGTGGGATGTCGGTTCCATCGGTCAATGAGCCGAACTTGAAGTCTAGGAGGGGAAGCTCGAAACGCCTGCCCGTTGTCGGAGACGGCGTCGACTGCGCAGTCGCGCCGCCCTTGCTCGTAGGTTGAGCGGGCATGACGGGAGCTGGATGGGCAGATGCGCAGAACGAAATATATCAGATGTAAGGATCACAGTCGGGTGTTTAGAGACGGCCGGGGCGTGTAAACTACGCGGATCAAGTCAGGCAGAGCCCAAAAAGCAAAAAAAGCGAGATGGCCTATCGGGGAGGGACGTTGCGGAGCAGATGACAGGAAGATTTACGTTACGTACGAACCGCGACGCTCAGTGCTCACAGGGGGGAAGGACGGCGTTCCTTAGGCACCGATCGACTCGGGGGCAATCGCAAATCTAGACGGATAGGGGGTGTGAGTAGGTAATCGAGGGACGGAGAAGTTAGGCCTTCCCGCTAAGCACGTAGTAGAGAGAGTGAGAATCGGAGAGGTCTGAGCGATTGCTCGAAATGAGAGCAAGAAGAGCGATTGGAAAGGGTGGCGTGTGGTATGTCTGATTTTGGGTGTGGAGAGAGGAATCCAGACCAGACAGCTTATTACATGTACCTAACCTAGCAATGTACAGAGGCAGCCAGGGCCCATAGGTATTATGGCTGCAGGATCAGGGTCCCGAAAGATTGTGGCTGGGAAGAAACCGGCGAAGTTCTCCCTATGTTCCCCAGCACTATCACAAAAACCGCCGATTCTCGTCAGAACGACGAGCTCGATCCGGCAATGAGCTAGCCAGGTAGCCAGCATGCAACTACGATCATCAGGTTGCCGGCGGGCTTGCATCGGAGTCCAGCCCAGAGCCGGCGAGGTTAGGGAGTCCACCTTATGTAGATAATTGATTGATATTGGGACGGGACTTGATGGTGACCCCGAGCCTTTTATTATGGAGAACGACTTGGATGGGACGGATAGCAGGACGGGCAGGACGGGGAGTGGGAGATTTTAGGTTTGCACTTGCGAAGAAACGAAAAGTGGGGGTATCCCAACCAAGAAAGGCCCGTTTGGCCCGTTTGGGAAACTCTCATCACCTGGGCACGTTTGCACCGCATCCATTTTACATGAGCTTTGCTATTTGGAGATTGGTTTTTTATGTGGTCACTTACAGATTGGTTTTTTTCAACTGCAGTTACCTGCTATTATTTTGGCATCACCAACCTCCTGTTGCTATCTTTGTTGTTATTTTAGCTGGAGAGTTAAAGCTAAATTAAGTAGCTAGTTTAATTAAATAGTTAGAGGGAGTGTTAATAAAAAGTCCCTTTTAAATACTAATACAAAAGAGGCTTCAAAACAATAAATAATTATATAAAAAAAATAATCTTCAAATAATGTAATATTTGGGCGCAATCTGCTGCCGTACAAATTTGTATGGCAGCAGGTTACAGTTGGATACAGCTGCGAAAAAAACCAATCTGCAAAAACCAATCTCCAAATAGCAAAGCTCTTTTACATACGGACTACATGTACTTGCTCGGGATAGGGAGGATACGCTGTCGCTCATCACTGTTGTCATCGAGGCAGATGGAATGCTATGTACCGCAACACATTGACAGACCAGTTGTTGACAGGTACCTACCTACCTACTTGAATGAATTTTGATTATGATATGACAGGCAGCCAGGAAACCCCTCTCAAACGGTACGACATGTATAGTTTCTAGGCATGTGCATAAATAGATGGGATCCGGGTAACCACTGTATCTTCTGGCCGACGGTCACACCAGCAAACCCCAATAATTGTAGGTAGCGTTGGCAAGACTCAGGACTCTAGTTACAACTACGAGTGGGCGTATAATTGAAAGACTTTGGTCTATGTCCCTTACCTATATAGTGTATTACTTGCATACAAATAAATATCCAGGGTTATCAATCGGCCCCTCTTGAAGATACTTGATACTACTATGGTACCACACACACATCAACAACAGTAGTCTACGATGCTTTGCGAGTGTGTGGGTTATGATCGGAATCCTCTGACCTCACAGACGGGCCGACGGGCTGACGGTGAGACTACTGGAAGCAGGTACCGAGCAAGATACCCAGACACACACACTCACACACACACACACACTACGGCAATGCATCATGCACGACCCTTGCTGGAAGCGGCTGACGTCTTGCATATCGGTGGTGTGTGTTGCGTACGCGGGCTGCGCGGTAGGTAAGGTAGGCGTAGGCAGACCCCGTCTTTGCGCCACGCCGAAAGCCGTTTGGTGCCGGGAGACATTTTTAGCAACTTGTTCGAGAACGGCCTCGTCTCGCTTCCCGAACTAGAAACTAGCTTTGCTTTGATAAGCAGAAAAAAAAAAAAGAAAAGAAAAATCATAAAGAAAAAGGGGAGATGCTAAAAGTGCAGAAATGCCCGTAAAAAAAAAAAAAAAAAAAAAAAAAAAAAAAAAAAAAAAAAAAAC
>JWIU01000098.1:470406-573183 GCA_000966885.1 Xylaria sp. JS573 | reverse complement strand
TTTTATATTAATAAAAGTTTAATATAATATATTTATTAAATTTAATCAAATTTTATAATATTTATTAAAATTAATAAATTAATAATTAATTATTATTTAATTAAAAAAATAAGTTTAAAATTATTAAACTTATTATTAAAATCAAAAAACCTAATTAAATAATTCAAAGAGTTAAAATACCTTTGAAATTATCAAAATTACAGTAAGTAATAAGTAAGGTAAGCCCAAAAACGCATTTAAAGCGGTTATAGTGATATCAAATAAATGTGGGCTTGCTTATGACGCAAAACAGCCCCTAAGCTGCTAGGTAGGTACCTAGGTACCTAGGTACTGTTGCAAGCACAAGAAGGCGGGACAGACTAGCCTTTTGTGTATCTGGTGTGGCGCTTGGACCATTATTATGACTGCTTTATCTTGTCAGCTGCCAAGCCTGCTTTAGTAAACGGGCACCTGCTTACAACGTAGTTAAGATGTGACAAAGTGTCTCAACTCAGTATCTATCCACCTGGTTAACCCATCGAGAGTGTATGATATTAGATTGCTTACATTAAGTAAGCTAATTGTTATGATGTGACCCATCAAAATGGCAGGCAACATACCAAGTACCTAGTTATTGCGCAAAGAATCTCAACACGAGGAGGTTGTCCTCCTGATATCTACTACCTCTCTAAAATAATTTCCTTGTCCGGACTGTCACTCCTGGCAGCACCCATATGCTAGGTATGCGAGTCCCTCTCTAGAAGAAAATTGTTAATAAATCTTCCATTGAACTGTGACTACCTAGGTAGCTATCTGACTATAGAAGCTTAGACCAGCTACCCTTGACATCGTTATGGTCAGAGGAACTAGCCAGTGACGTAATGAAGCAAAAAGGCGTGTTGAAATGATCAGGGGTAAGGCATGGGTCATATAATATTGAATTCCTAAACGAATATGCAATTCTATTGTATTCCTGCTTCTCCCTTCTATCTCTTCTTCCCAGAATACTCGAAATGCGCCGACAGAATCGATTACGTAAGCTGACAATATTACTCCTTTATGAATGTCCGTACTACAGATTCTGGTCTAAGGGTCCCCTTTAGTGATTCACCAGACTTACGAATGTTGATACTTAAATTGCCGAGACTTGAGGTGCACATAGACGTAACGAGACCACAATTTGTCATTTGTAAAAGCGCTTACACGCACTTCCTACTAAGCTAGGTATCTATGATACCTATGGTCATACTGGTAGGTCATCTGAACCTCCGAAGTGTCTCTTCCAGAAGTCGTTTGCAGATGGAAACTGTAATAGCCTTTCAGGTCCCCAAGCTCTCGGCGTAATTTTCATTGGTCGCCTCGAGTTTCGTTCTCCAGCGGACGGCTCAAGACGGCCGAGTGCCTCGAGTCTCTCCTCATCCCACATAAAAGTGCCCCGTTCAAAGTCAGCATCAAAAATGTCATCATACGCTCCGTAGAGAGCATCAGTATCGGTCTTTATCAACTGCTCCTGTAATCGCTCTGCATCAACATCCCCATTTTCGTAGAACGGCGGGGCCTCTAGGGTTTCTTTTCCCATCCCTTGAAATGGAGATATAAATCTCAGGCGTACGGTAGCTGCAAATAAGAACTGCTGACTCTGCTATTGACATCCCGTCGACTCTCAGGAGCCTCTCGCGGTCCGCATATGAATCGCAAGACGCAATCTCCAAGCTCTTTTCGGGTCCAGTGACAGTAGATGCGGAACATTATCTTGCCAACTTGATGGATCGTTGTAGTCATTCAAGGGGTCATACTCGTGAGTCACAGGGTGCTGTGCCATATCTCGAATCGCCATAATGGGAGCAAGTTAGCCACTACGCGATTGGCAGTTTACTGGATCTAAGTATGATGCATGCGTACCTGGGAACATCTGACGAGCAAGACTATCATGGACGCAGCCCATCTGCGCATTTTCCAGAAGGTCAAACTTAGAAAAGTAATTGAAACACAGATCGTCTACTTTTTTGTGCCACTCAGCAAAGAAACAGAAGAGCTTACATAATACCATAATTAACTATTGAATTTATATAGATGTATATTATTACGGCAATAGCGCACTAAGTACACTTTCAGCATTTATTACATTCAGCTATTATATTTATTACATGCGGCTAAAGGAAGGTTTCAACTTTTATTGCTTACTTCTAATTTCAAACAGCAAAAGGCCTTTCATTAATGCCGCTACGTATAGCAATTGAATCGGTATTTTCAAGTTTGTCGCGAGGTTTGCGCGATATAGTAGTAGTAGGTACTAAGATCCCATACAATCGCTATCTGGCAACATATTGCGTGTACGTCAGTGGAGTACTATTGAATAGACCTACTATTGAAATAACAATCCTCATATTTAAGTAAGTAAGTAGGAATCCCTACAGAAACCCTAGCATTCACAAGTATCTGGTTACCTACACAATGTACTTGGGTACCGTGTGAAGTACTTACTAAATAAACGGTACCCCCTTTACACCACCTGATACTCAGCCCTAGAGCCAAGTCACAAGCACTTTGATTACCCTAAACGTAAACGTTCAGGCCCAAAATACGGTCAGAATGTTTTGAAGTCTTAAGTATGTACAATAATTCCAGATTACATGTATATTAGGACGCTGTGAAAATGGTTATGGGCGGGTTATGATGAGGAGCTGCCAGCTAAACGAGATCTTAGACGGATAGATGTATGCAAGCGAAGGGCCAATAGATGCGAAAAGAAAGCTATGAGCGCTGAGAAGAGACCTGAGAAATAAAAGGGTGGACATCGACGGGCATAGCTAAAGTCTACAGGGCTAGCTAAATGGGGCCCTGTAATAGTGATATTGCCATCGCTTCACTCCGCAAAGACCTCGCTCTACTCTGAATTCAGTTGATTTCACACCATATCTGTAGCTTTCTTTTCTTCCTCGTAAGCGTGCGCTAGGGGTCATGGGTGAAACGTAGTTTTCTAACTATCCGTTCAAGGGAGCTAACTAGAGCATAGGTCCATACCCAGTTCACTCCTTCATGCCATCATATTACACACAAAACGACAAGCGGCCCGCCTGAGTAGGTAACCTAGACATACTTACGGCGTAAGGTTATATATAATGGCAACGTCGTTAAGGATAGCACGGCTACCATCATTAGGAAAATGCCATCACCCCGAAGTCCAAGAGTGAAGGCTCTCTTATAAGTAGCCATACTGCGGGACACTACATCAGCTACAGGCTATCTGAATGTCCTAACAAATTCATTGTCTTCCCAGTATTACCAAACGCCGATATTTGAGATGGCAGGGCCTCTTATCACGGGCGAGAGACACAGCACGGGACCCCGGTGGCTCGTAACGGCTGCAGTGACTACCCAGTGAGTCTATCAAGGACCGTATGAGTCTGTAGGGGCAATATATATATGTGTGTGTGTGTGTGAGGGCGAGGGGGTGTCAGGTGCCGGGGGGTCTAATAGGTGTAGGCGAGGTGCGGGGTAGTCGCCTCTGCCATGACACCTCTGTCATCCGATACTTTCATCACTAGACCGCAATCGAGTTTTCGTCTCCGCCTCCCCTTCTCATTCATCGTGGACAGGGCTCGCCTAAGGACACGCTACACCCGCGGCGGGCAGAAAGACACATTCGGCGAATCGGGACCCCTGACCGCGAGCAAGGGACGGAGCACGGGCTCTTGGAAGAGTTCAGCAACCTACTCAGCTGTCAGCACAGGAGGGGCCAAGCACGGGACGGTTGACGCCGGGCTACCTAGCAGATGCTAGTTAGGTAGGTATGTATGGGTTTTTCCTCACCTTCTCGCCGGCCGCGGCCCGGATGCCGAGCTCGCCCATGCGCGCGGCGAGCTGCAGCGCCAGGGCCCTCGTGACGGCGTTGGTCTCACCGACGGCGACCATGACGTCGAGCAGGAAGACGAGGTTGTCCTCGCTCTGGGCGGCGGCGGCGGGGCCGGCGGGGCCGGCGGCGAAGTCCTCCAGCAGCACCGCCGCCGCCATGTACGCCGAGAAGGCCATGACGGGGTTCTTCAGCGCCGCGCGCGCGTCCGCGAGCGTCATCAGCCGGAAGATGTGGATGATCTCCTCGGCCGCCGGCAGCAGGCGGTCCTGGCTCCGGCGGCGGGCGGCGGCGGCGGCGGTGGCGCCGGCGTGCTCCGGCAGCGACAGGCCGGACTGGGACCGCGTGACCGCCCACGCGGCCGACCGGTGCAGGCAGATGACGGCCGTGTGGATGAGCATGTTGACGAAGGCGGCCGCCTCGTCCCGGCAGTTCTGGGGCAGCCGGAGGCACGCCGGCAGGCTCGAGCGCACCATCGCGAGCTGGTAGTCGATGGACCGGTGGCGCTTCCAGTACGGGCCGTTCCTGATGTCGTCGGGGCGGTCGTCCGGCAGGTCCCGGCAGGCCTGGTCCATGGTCTGGTGAAATAGGTGTGCGACGAGTATCCTACCGCTGAACAAGGAATAATCCCTGAATTCGTGACGCAACAAGCTCTCCAGAGAGCCCGTAGCTTCTCTCCGGCCGCTTTCGAAGGCCTCTTCTGAGGCCGGAAGCAAAGTCCGGATCCGCTTAGAGTTAGCCCAGGTGCGCCAAGAAGCGAAGGTTGTCTGCTTGCCTGCCTACCTCGTGTATGTTGATAAGCAAAGGCCAGCCCGTTGTTGCACACACGAGCCGGTCGGCACAAAAGATCACCCACCACGTCCTGCGCCGTTCTTCGGTTTCGGACCAGTCATCCGGCTGCGCGGATGGGGCCGTCGAGTTACCACCACCCTCATCGACTCGATGCAGTCGTATCATCTGGGCGGCTCGCAGACTGCGGCAAAGGGTTACTGATGCCCGTGAGAACATGGTCTGCTGGGCCTCGAAGTTGGATATAAGGTACCAGCATTGCACGTGTGCTAATGTTGTAATACTACCCGCTTCAACCTATATTTCGTTGAGATATGGTTCCACTCTCCTCTCGACTACTGGGCTATAAGTCTAACTTACGCTCATCTCATCAGCCTCGGCGCTCGCCCTCGCACGTTGATAGAATGTGACGGCAAGATGCACATGCTTCTCGGAGCTGAGTGCGGCTAAGGCCATCACGATGTACTGCAGGCCAAGCGGCGGGCATAAAGGCTGCGGCAAAGAAAGCGAAGCCATATAACGGGACCGGTGGAGCATGGGGCACGGCCTGTGTAGTTTGTCGAAGTACATATTCGAGCTGTCGTTCTCATGTCAATGGCAAGATCATCGTTGGGCGAGGGCTCATGTGGCCTTACAGTTCTTCTACAATGTTCATGGCGGGTGAGGTCTTAGCAGGCTCCTCGGGTATAGTCGATGCTGTATAAAGTCCAGCTAGTTGGGTGGCAGTTCCATGCCACTGGCTGATATCACCACCCATGACGCCTAGAGGGTCCAGCTGTATGGTGTTAGCTGAAGGCTTGTGTTCTCCACCCCCATCGAGCTGATTCGGTTGCTCGAGACCATTAACGGCTATGTGCTCAAGTTGTGCTGCACGCACTGTGTAAGCAGCACTTCCAATAGGAGCCATGCCATATTTCCTTAAAGGGATAGGGGAAATCAAACCGCACCAATCTTTGTTTCGAGCTCCCGGACCCTTCTCCATCGACCTGTTGACGATTTTCTCGATGTCGGATAGGAACAAGTTTCACCAGACTGTGCACATCGACCACAGGTGGGTTTTGTGCGGTCACATTTGAGTTTCCTGTTCCGGCATTGGAGGCAGGAGAACTCGGATAATTCCTTTGGTCGTTGTCCTCCCTGATCACCCATGTTGGTATCCTGGGCCAATTCTTGGTATGACTTGTTAAGACGGAGTCGTTAACAATAATTGGTTGAACTCAGGGGCAATGAATGGATAATTAGGTGAATAAATGCGCTTAGCCTCAGCGCAAGGCGGGATGGTGCTGACTAATCTTGACATAGACCCCTTGGCGGTATGCGTTCAGATCGTAGTCGAGTCATGCCACATTCGTAGTCTAACCTAGAGCCAAGTGAAATAGGCTTCTAGAGAGTCAAGTACTTTTGTCGTCAAAGAAAGTTATGAGATCTGATTGCAAAAGAATCCGTTATATACACTAAGTTACCTGAAATCCATGCCTATTACCTACAAGCCAATAACGAATGGATGGGTTTCCATATAATCAGACAAATAAAACTCCACAACTCCGCTAACTCTTCGAGACGTTGGATTAGACGTTCACTGCCTAGGCCTTTTTGGGAAAGGCGCTCTGGGTCTTCAGCCATCTTTCCATCACCATAACATCGGGGTGGATCTTCCTGATCTCGGCCATGTCGGCGTTGTACCCCTCGTCCCTGAACCAGTCGACCATGACGCCCATCTCCGGGACCCCGTATTTCAGGGCCTTGCCGAGGAGGCCAAACGTGGTCCCGGCCGGGCTGCCCGTGACGGTCTGGAACCGGTCGCTCAGCTCGCTGAAGGTGAGCCTGTCGCCCGCCAGGCCCAGCGCCCTCTTGTCGTAGGCGTCCGGGTTCAGGAACGCCTCCGCCGCGAAGTACCCGATGTCCGCGGTCGCGATCCACTGCAGCGGCTTCTCCCGCATGGTGTCGCGCAGCATGGTCAGGAACACCTTGCCCGGGAAGCCCGGCTGCAGGTTGTCCATGAAGATGACCGGTCGGAGGATGGTCCAGCCCATGCCGCCGCTTTTGCCCCCGGCGGCCGTGGAGTCGCGCAGGTGGTGCTCGACCTGGTGCTTGGTCCGGAAGTGCGGCACCGGCGTCGGGTTGTCCCAGGACCGGGCCTCGCCGCCGCGCTCGACGCTGCTGTAGACGAAGTGCCTGACGCCGGCCTTGATCGACTCGTCGACGAGCGCCTTGCCCTGCCGCACCTCCCCCTCCAGCGTCACCCCCTTGCCCATCGATACCTGGACCGAGTACACGCCCCACAGCGGCAGGGTCCCGGCGGCCTTCCTCGCCGACGCGAAGAGGGCCGGCACGGCGTCGAGGTTGCCCTCCACGATCTTGATGAGCGGAGACTTGGCCACGAGACGCTTGGCGCTCGGCGACTGCGCATTGCGCGTGACTGCGAGGATGGTGAAATCGGACGATCGCTTGACCAGAGCGTCAATGACAGCACCGCCTTGGTTGCCCGTGGCGCCAGTTATGAGAAGGGCTCGAGACATGTTTGCGTGTTGATTCCTGTCGATGGGCTGACTGGCTGCGTTAGGTGTGGATGATTGCGAAACGAGACGGTTTCGAACAACCAGGTTGATGTTAAGTATATAAAAGGGTTTGCACGATCGCCGTAGAGCCAGAGCCTAATTTGTCATGATCTTTGTCATTCCATCTTGATGCCCCCAGGGAATTTTGGGGCGGATACGGTCTAGGCCGGCTGCGGTGAACCTCGGACGCCGAGTTGGGCCATTTACGTGGGAATGACGCCGGGTGCATTTCCAAGCGGCAGCTAAACCTTAGATAAGGAGGAAGTGTTCTAGCATGAACGAGGGGCATGTCGGACACCGCTAGCCCGAAGCTTTGTCATGAGGGTTACAGCACCCGAGTCATATATAGGTCCAATAAGTTGCCCATTGGGATCTGGAATGAGGAACTCCAGCTGAGGTTCTGAAAGATACCTCAGACTATATCGCTCAGTATCATTGTCAGGTAACGCCACCAAGTTAATCAATCGCCATGGCGATTACAGTTGGCATTGCCGGTATCACCGGGAAATTTGGCCGCTTGTTAGCCACCCACCTTTTGAAGAATGACGATGTCACAGTCCGTGGTTACTCTCGTAACTCGAGCAAAGTCATCCCATCCATCTCCTCATCGCCGCGCGCCCAACTCTTCGAGGGCGGTGCCTTCGAGGACTTAAAGATCCTGCCTTTTGTCAAGGGCTGTGATGTTGTCATATGCGCGTACCTGGGCGACGATAATCTCATGGTCGAGGGACAGAAGAAGCTGATCGACGCTTGCGAGGCTACCGGCGTTCCGCGGTACATTGCGAGTGACTGGGCACTGGATTACACGAAGCTCGAGTTGGGCCAGTTGTTTCCCAAGGATCCTATGATACACGTGAAGGCGTATCTGGAGACGAAAAAAAGCGTGAAAGGGGTTCATATCCTTATTGGGGGCTTCATGGATACCCTCTTCAGTCCATTCTCTCGGACATGGGACCCTCAGACGACTACGATTAGATATTGGGGTGAAGGCACTGAGATTTGGGAGGGAACATCGTACGAGAATGCAGCCGAATTTACTGCAGTGGTGGCCGTTGATCCCTCTGCCACGGGCATACAAAAATGTGAGTTCTCGAACCTGTGCACAGCTTCTTCCCGGAGGAGGAACTGACAAAAGACTTTGCGCCCCCATCCCCTAGTCCTGGGAGATAGGAAGACGGTCAAAGAAATTGCAGCTTCCTTCGAGAAGGTGTATGGAATCAGGCCCAACCTGGAGCGCCTTGGGTCTCTGGACGACCTTAAAACCCGCATGCATGCCTTGCGGGCTGAGAACCCAGGTGACGTCTTCAAATACATGCCGCTGTGCGTATTGCTCAATGTTATTCCCTGCAAATGTTATTGCTAACATGATTGAGATTTTACTCGTATTACTGGCTCAATGGTTCCACCTATGTTGGACCGGACACAGACAACGAGCGGTACGAGGGAGTCAAAGCAGAGACTTGGGAGGACTTCATGAGGGCTCGCAGCCTCGAGGAATTGGCGGGCGCTTACCACTCAATTGAAGCGAAACAATAAGTGCAGATGACTTGGACGAGGTCGACTTGATGCTTGTGTGTATTACAATTTGTCTTATATTCTATATACCACCTGTCGCTCATGCATCTGCCGTTAGCTTACGGCCGCAAAACAGTTTCTAAGTGACCGGGACAATTCTAGGTTAACGCATATATATCTACTGATACTAGGGCTGTACATAGTTCGTAATCTTGAAACATCAATTGCGGGAATATAGGTATTTTAGGACTCTTGGATAGATGTATATTCCCTCTAGATCTGATGAATGAATCTGGTTGTCGAGTCAAAATGGTCTCTATGCACCTGTAGTTAACGTGGTTTCTATTTTAAGTGCCGAGACACGAACCACCCCCTCCGCGAACACGATCCGGGTGGGCACCATGCACATTAGATACCTAGGTGACGTGCTTTCAGCTATTCGAAAGCCCAAGGACTCCATAAGGTATTTCGTATTTCTTATGTTCCAAATCTACTTGAGAATTTAAATCTTGCAATTCCACCACATCCATATATACTGCTACATACTACTTACGCCCTCGATCCCCTGTTGGACCTGGGGTGGGTAGGTAGGTACTTAGGTACCCCAGATGTGATGCGCACTAGCCACAACAGACAAGCCACATGGTAAAGTGGAGACCCTTCAATTTAACTCTCATCGCGTCCTCTCGAGGCCTTGACGCGTCAATCTACATCATCCTTGTAAATGCGACGGACACACTTTAGATCGAGACCCGCTTCAGAGAGCAGGCTTTCATTTCGTATCATACCTTTAAGATTCCACACATGCGAACGCGATATTCTCACCTACTGTCATATTAGTAGTGCGAAGTCATCTCCAGGGCCTCTTCAGAGCGCCCGCAGCTCATTAGTGTATCCCCGGGTTTTAGCGCGCAGTCGGCCGCCATGTCGTCGCCACCGTCATCCGAGCCAGACTCTGCCAATGGCTCGCCAAGTCGTGAAAATCACCAAAACACCCTGGTTGTGAGAGATAAGGGAAAGGCGCCCTCAGGCTCATCTAAGAGAAAGCGTACTCTGGCCAATGGTGCGGAACCGTCCAGTTCGCGGCGCCGGACGGTTGAACCCGTGGAAATCGAGGACAGCAAGCCCGTGGAATTTGACCCAGACCAGCCTGTGGAGGAGAGGCGGGAGGTCCAGCGCAAATACCGCGATATCCTGAGGGATCTCGCTGAAAACAACGACGAGTACCTTCAGCCAGAATCTACCGGCTTGCACGACGCAATACGGAAAGCCAACGAGTTCTTCTCCGGTGTCAAGCAGACCACCGAGGCTACTATCGATTCGAGGGTTTTAGTGAGCGCCGTTGATGCGTCGTATCGAAAGACGGTCCGTCTTACGGCAGGCAACATCGCCCAGGGCATTGATGTCGACGAGTTCGTCTCTAAATGCATCACCTACATGAGACTGGGCGCTGGGATTGCCGAAGACGATGCAGCAGAACTCACCGCCACACAGCAGCATCGGCGAAGGCCGGGCCGGGGCGCCCTAGGCCACGAGGAGGGGGACGACGATTACGAAATCGGCGATGAAGGCGACATGTTCAATTGGGAGCATCTTGGCCGATTTGCTTGCCTTCCACACATCCGACGACCGGCGGTCCCGGGATTTCTCCTCGGCCCCCTTTCCGTCGAGAAGAAGGTGCGGAAAGTCGTCAAACGCAGTGCCCCCTTCAGGCCAGGAAACCTGCAGGAGACCAGGCCCCAGGTCTTAAACGCCGAGGATGTCCAGAGAGCCGAGAGGAACGACCTCACTGCCATTTGCTCCAAGATCCTCCAGAGACTGAGTCAGGTCCAGGAAGAAGCGCAAGATGTGGTGGAGGCCGCGTGCGACCAGGGGGCTAGTGACCAAGAAGCTCGGAGACTGATGGATAAATACGGGTTAAGAGAGACAGGCGGTATAGACCTCTTGAAGTTTGTCACAAACCCACGGTCTTTTGGGCAAACGGTAGAAAACATGTTTTATGTCAGCTTTCTGATCCGGGACGGCCGGATCAGGATTGAGTTCGACGAGAATGAGCTGCCAACACTCCGTAAGTGCACCTCTACGATGGCATTAGCCAGAAACTTGCTGACACTACTTAGTTGTCGTTGATCGAGAGGACGAACCAGGAGCCTCCAAACATAGTGCCCAGAAGCAACAGGCCGTGTTGTCAATCGACATGAAGATGTGGCGCGAGATCATCGATGCCTTCCACATAACTGAACCCATTATAGAAAACCGCAAAGAACAGAGCCATCAAGGCCCTGGGGCGCGAGGCTGGTACAGCTAGTATTGACTTAGAACTAGCAATATTTCCTCCATAGACCCTATGCCTCCCGCCATGAGCACAGCTTCTTGGTGACAATGCCATAAAGCTAGACGCACCCACCGATGGGACTCTATTATATAGGGTAACACTCTGAAAGACAGTTACCTGGCGGCTCGCAATTGCAGTGCAAACTCACATAGTCACACAGACAGATGCCAATGGCTTACAGTGCAGTTAGGTGGTCAGTTGCTATCAAGTGTGTATGACATTAAGAAAATGAATCACACATGACACGTTCATTCTCTGTTCACTCGGTGCTGTGAAATCAAAGTGAAAACGCTTGGTGGTGGCCCTGGGCAGAAACCTGCTCAACGTCGAGTTGATACCTCAGTACCTACCTTTACAGAAATTTGGACACTCACGATTCCAAAGCTCTCTTTCTTTTTTCTTTTTCTTTTTTTTTAAACCATTCTCAACTACGTACCTTCACAAATTTGGACACTCACGATTCCAAAGCTCTTCTTTACCCATTCTCAACTACCCATTTTTTAACTACCTATTCTCAATTACCCATTCTCAATTATCCATTCCTCAACTACCCATTTTCAATTGTCCATTCCTAACTACCCATTTTTAACTACCCATTCCCAACTACAGAATTGCCTTATTGCAGCAATTGTCGTTTCAGATTCTTCTCACTGCACTATTGTGTTGGTTTCCTCTTCCCACAGCTCTTTGTTCCCTACCTCAAACGGAACTTACCCAACCATCAAGACATCCAATCCGACCCGTGCCATCACCATCCTCTCACTTTTTATATAACCAAACCCACGATCTGCGCAGGACGCTCTTTTTTCCTTACCTCGTAATTACATCACCATGTCGCCCTCCAACACCATCATGACCGACGCCGCCGCCCAACGCCAGCCCTCCTATGAGGAGCTGGTGAAGGCTCACGAGGATCTGAAGCTCCGCCACGGCTTCCTGCAGAGAGAGGTGGACAGCACCGCCGAAGCGTTCGAGAAGTTCAAGAAGAGGGCCGACAAGCAGTACGGCCTGTCGGACCTCAAGGCGAAGATGGCCGAGGTCGAGGAGGAGCGGGACAACGCGATGGTCATGAGCGACAAGATCTACCGGCAGTTCCTCAAGGGCAGAAGCGACGCCAGTAAGGCCAAGAAGAAGGCCAAGGCCGACCTCGCTGCCGCTGTCGCTGCCGCCACTGCCGCTGCCACTGCCACCGCCACCGCCGCCCCAGGAGAGGAGAACGAGAAGCAGAAGGCCGACGAGCCGGAGAAGCGGGACGAGGAGGAGGAGGCGGTCGCTGCACTCAAGATGCAGCTGTACCAGCGCACGACGGAGCTGAAGAAGGTCCGGGCCGAGAAGGACGAGCTCGGCGCCAAGGCGGAGACGCTCGCGCAGAGCAACCAGCAGCTGAAGCTGCAGTACAAGGAGCAGGAGGGGAGCGTCCTCGACGTGCAGAAGTGGTACTTGGAGATCGAGCTCCAGCTCCGGGAGACGCGGGGCCAGAACGAGCAGCTGAGCGGCCAGCTGCAGCAGCTCCAGGGGAACCTCCACGCCGCGACCCAGCAGGCGCAGCAGCAGCAGCAGGAGTTGCAGAACCAGCTGCAGCAGAACCAGGAGTTGCGGAGCCAGCTGCAGCAACAGCAGCAGCAGTACCAGGAAGAACTGCAGAGCCAGCAGCAGCAGCACGAGCAGCAGCAGCAGAAGGCGCAGCAGAAGGCGCAGCAGAAGTACGAGGTGCTACAGCAGCACCAGCAGCTACACCAGGAACAGCAGCAGGAAGAGCAGCAGCAGGAGGCGCTGCAGAGTCTTCAGCGCCAGCACGAGAAGGCTCAGAAGCAGGCGGCGAAGCAGCACCAGCACCAGGTCCAGCAGTACCAGCACCAGATCCAGCAGTACCAGTATCAGATCCAGCAGCTCCAGCTCCAGCTCCAGCTCCAGACCCAGAATCAGACCCAGACTCCGACCCAGACCAAGAACCAGCGGTCCCCTCCCTCCTCTCCCCCTTCACCCCTTTCTCGCCTTTCTCGCCCTTCCCGCCCTTCTCCCCCCTCCCCCAGCGGCGGCGTAAGAACAACCCCGCTCGCCCCACGCCGGATCCAGAAGCAGCAAGCAGCAGCAGCAACACCGGACCGCGCGGCGCGTCTCCGCGAGTGCCAGATGCAGCGGGACCTGCGCTCGGTGCAGCAGCGGATGGCGGCCGTGGAGGCCGAGATGGAGATGATGAAGCTCGAGGTGTCCGCCCCCGTCCCCACCACCACCAGCCGTCTCTATGCAGAAGCAGCAGCAGCAGCAGCAGAAGAGGATATGAAGGAGGCGCTGCCCTTCGGGGCCGGCAGGATCAAGGCTGCCTTTACGACCACGAGGGCGACGAACGGAACCGAGCCGAGCATGAGCCCCGAGCAGGCGTTGCGCGCGGCGCGGCGGGAGCACGAGCGGGTGCGCGAGGCGGCACTGCGGGTCTACCGCGCGCACGTGCTGGGCGAGGGGATGGCGCACCGGCGCGAGGCCGCGGCGCGCCGGCGCGAGGACCGGGCGGTCGCGGCGCGGCTGCGCGACGTCGTCGGCGTCGAGGTGGGGTGCGCGGGCGTCGTGAGGGTGTGTCGGGGTTGAGGAGGACGAGGACGAGGACGATGAGGACGATGAGGACGAGCACGACCACGACGACGCAGATGGCAACGAGGAAGATGACGATGACGATGACGATGATGATGAGCACGATGACGAGGATGATGATGATGATGAACACGATGAGTTTTGGTACGTCTCGGATATATTAGAGGCTGGAAGTTGCCGCTGCTTTGGTTCCGCTGCGTTACCTTACCTACCTACCTACCTACCATCCAAGCAGAGAGAGTATGACTACGAATGCGCATCGAACCGACCCGGCAGTTGAAGATGGGGCTGGAAGTTGCCGCTGTGTTGGTTCCGCTGCGTTATCCTACCTACCTACCTGCCTACCTACCTACCATTCAAGGAGAGAGTAGTGATGACTACGAACGTGCATCGAATCGACCCGGAGGCCGAAGATGGGGCCCGCCATATGCTTTCGCTACCTCGATTTCGAGTTTCCGCGCCCCCGAGAAAGTTTTAGAAGTGGTCAATTGATTCTCGACGCTCTTGGACGTCGGACGCAATTTTGGACCGAGTGTGAAATCATGCAGCCGACATCTCGCACATACACACACACACAGACACACACATTCTTCGATTCAGTCTCAAAGATCACAAAGTTTTCTTGGCCAGGGGTGACACACAGAGCTCTGTTGAGGACAAGTCCGACGACTTCCACATTTTTGGCACCGAGTCTCCCAGTCGCCTAGCGTAGGCATACGCGCGCACATAGCCGACGCTTGCTTTGGGATAGATGCCCTGGTCTGTTCTTCGGTAGTATGAGCAATTGGCAGCGGTCTCACGCAATTGGAGTTAGATAGACCCTGTTTCGACTAGTTTCATAATTGAAGCTTATTAGTTGTCGGCCTACCTACCTGCGTCCCATATATGCACACACAGTAAGCCCTCAGATTTGAGATTGCCAGAAACTCGTATACATCTCTTGGGGTCGTATGTGGTAGTTTTGGAGGCTTTATGCATAGTTCCTAGTCAGATAAGTATGTTGTCCATAATATCGCCAGTAACGCTTGCTTATGTCTGTTTCGACAAGATAACTTCTTCGATCACAACAACACTGTCTGTCCGTGTGATCTGAATTAGACTCACACGAGTTTGTGCTGGCCAGGATTCGTCAAAATCCGCTGATGCGTGACTACGTTCCGAGCAGGACTCAAGATAGTTCATTTCCGAAGTGTAATGTGGCTTGAAGCAAGGAGACAGTCGGATTGAACTTTGCAGAACATGCTCCCCCAGGCAGCCAACCCCCATTGCACTGCCGAAAAACATGCTGGGAAGGGCTGGTTCCGTTTTCAGTTGACTTATTCCGGATTCAAGTAGGGGATCATGGGGATTTTTCAAAGAACATACTGGCACAGGCTACCTATGGTGGCTGAAAGAGCCTTGGAGTCCTTGTCTACGTAGAGTATAGACAAAGGCGCTCGCAGGCTTCACCGGACGCAGATCCCAAGGTATGCGTTCTTTGTATCATAACGCTAACAAAAGCCCTACTGGGCTCGGGAAGCCTTTCAATTGGCATTATTGCACCTGCACCTGTAAACCTCGATTACCTCGACTGTATCGATTGTTTAAATCGCAAATCACGCCGTCGCCATGGCCGAGCCACATGAAGACCCGAGTCTAGAAGGACTCCTTCCTCAACTATCCAATAAAGTGATTGAATTGATTAAAAACAACCCGGGGAGCTTGGAAGACAACCCGGATGCAATAGGCCAGATTGTGCAGGATGCGCTACGAACAAGACTCACCGAGTTCTCCAACGCGTTGGAAACGGCAAAATTGCAAGCCGAAAAGAAACATGATAATGATTACCGGGAGCTCGAGTATAGATTAAAGGAGGAGTTGGAAATAAAGGAGAAGGAGCTAGCCGATGCGCGCTCGGCTTATCAACATGAAATAAATAAAATCTTTCACGACGCTGGGGAAGACACGGAGAAGATATTTGAAGAGGCTCAGAGGGACGCCACACAATCGCAAAGCACTATCGAAGTGCTGAATAGGGTTGTCAAATCTCTTTCAGACCAAAAGAGAGAATATGAAAGCAAGGCGAACTCGTACGACCAGTGCGAGGAGGCCCTTACAGAGGCGAACGAGAAGATTGAGAAACTTGAGGACGACCATCAGCGTGAAGTCAACGACGAAGTCAACGACCTGAAAAAGAAACTTCGAAAGCAGGAAGGCCGAATGATATTCCTCGAAGATCGCGAAAGTAATAACAAGAGGGACCTGGAGGAGGCGAGGCGCGAAGGCAAGGAAGCAAGCGAGAAATTGCAACGAGACCTCGAAAAGGCCAAGACAAAGATCTCGGAGCTCGAGAATCAAAACAGGTCCCTCAGAGCGGGACTGAAGGTCCTGCAGGAGAAGAGCAACGGGCTAAGCCAAGAAAACGCGAGCTTGAAGAAGCGGAAAGACAGCCTGCAGGACGAGATCGAGAGGATGCGGAAGTCTCCATCCGTCCCGGGTATGCAAGGGACGTCTCTCAGCGAAGAGCTGGAGCAGTCTGAAACGAAATCGACCGCCTCGGACGACACTCTCGGATCGGATAACTTCCCGGCGGCGCGAGGTTCCCCCGTGAATCATAGGGAGAGGCTCCAGCGCGAGCTCGAGGAGGCCAAACAACGGTTCAGCGGGTGCGAGGACCGGGCCGCCGCGCTCAAGCAGGCCAACGACCAGCTCAACAAGGCCAACGCGGCGCTCAAGGACAAGGTCGCCGAGCTCGAGGTCAAGGAGAAGACGCTGACGACCCGGCTGACCGGCCGGTCGCCGCGGCGCGACAGCGACGCCGAGCAGGCCGCCACCATCCAGCGGCTCCAGAAGGAGCTCGACAACCTGACGAGCCAGCTCGCGGCCCAGGGCGCGGCCCTCGAGGGCCTCCGGGGCGAGAAGGAGGCCGTCGAGGGCAGGCGGGACGAGCTGGAGCGGCTCCTGTTCCTCGCGGCGGAGAAGCTCTTCCGCCACGTCGAGAAGCTCATGGACCCGAACATCCGGGACGACGACCTGGAAGACCTGGGAGACCGCGCCCGGACCCAGGAAGGCGCCCGCGAGCTGGCGCAGGAGGCCCTCGACAGCCTCCGGGCGTGGGGGTTGAAGACGGAAGGTGACGCGCTGGAGGCGACGGAGGCCCTGCGCGCCGAGCGGACCAAGGCGGCGGACGTCGCGCGCGCGGCCCGGGACCTCCGGGTGGCGCTGGGCGGCAACAAGGACGGCCCCGCGGACGAGGACGTGCTGACGACCATGGCGCAGCTCAAGGGCCTCGTGCGGGTGTTCCGGGAGGCCAACGACAAGCGCGAGGACAAGCTCCTCGACTCCTCGGACAGCGTGCGCGCCGGCCTGGAAGCCGAGATCCAGGCGCTGAAGGAGAGGAACCGAAAGCTCTCTTCTTCTTCCAAGCAAGGCGACGACCGCGACGCTGCTGCCGACGACGAGTTGAAGGCGCAGCTGGAGGATCTCCGCCAGACCGTGGAGCGACGCGAGGCGACGATCCGGATCCTGGAGGCGCGAGCCGACGCCGCGGCCGCCGCAGCTGGACCGCGGGCAGGCCGGGGGGCAGCGGTCGGGGCGGCCGCCGACGACGACCTGCAGGAGCAGCTCGACGCGTCGCGGCGGGCCAACGCGGAGCAGACGGCGTTCTACGACAACCTGATGCGGGACCTGGTGGCGCAGGCGCTGACCAACACGGCGGAGCTCGACCGGCAGGCGGCGGTGTACGGGCAGGAGCGGGCGCGGTACAAGCGCGAGGTGAAGCGGCTGCAGGAGGACGCCGAGAAGAAGGCCTTCCTCGACGCCGAGCTCGAGAAGATCCGCGGCCTGCTGCGCGCCCTCCAGGTCGAGCGCGACTTCCTCCGCGACCTCATGTCCAGCCAGAAGCGCGCCGAGAAGAGGGCCGCCGAGGTCGCCGCGGCCGCGGCCGCCGCTGCTGGCGGTGAGGGGGCCGCGGCCGGGGGCGCGGCCGGGGAACAGGGAGCGGCAGGACCTGCTGGCGGAGCAGCAGCAGGCCAACCGGGCGCGCAAGCCGGCGCAGCACCAGCCCCGGCTCCAGCTCCAGGACACGTCCTTGCGGCGGCCAGCTACGACCCTCCCTGGTGGCTGACGCGGGGGGTCATCGGCACGACGGTCAGCGTGCTGGCGTTCCTCTTCATGATAGGGACGATCATAGCAGAGGCGCGGCAGTACGCGCTGTGGAAGAACGTCAACGCGCCGGCGACGCGGCGGGCGCACTACGTCGCGACCGAGGACCAGCTGTCGTTCTGCTTCCGCGCGCCGTCGTGGGAGTTCCTGTGGGAGGCGCTCCTCGTCACGGGCGCGGCGGTCTGGCAGTGGCGCTCCTCCTCCCCTTCGTCATGATCATTTCCCCCCCTGCCTCCTCTCTCCCTCTCCGCCATGGATCATCACGGTATAACATTTGCGTTTCGTGATATGACGAGCGCGTGGTCACATTAGTACCAGGTAGAATATTCTGATGGAAGGGATACGGTCACGTTCCTTTATTCGTTCATTTGTTCGTTGGCGGTCGAGGTTGGATGGGAGGACAGACGGACGGACAAACAGACTGACAAAGGGGTGCGGTTGATATTGATTGGTTGGGCGTTTTTTCTTTGTGTAGTACCTATCGTATGTCATACTTACATGCCATAAACTTATCCCTTAAGAGTTCTCGCTTTACGTAACGTACAAATCATTTTCGATAAACATCTAGAAATCGGTGTGTTGGATGTATACGCCTACCTAATACCTAGCACCACACATGAAATAATGTTATGTGAGACTGATGCATGAGGTCGGATAGGGACGTCGTCTATTTGTATGATTTGGAGCGGCGTGGAATGCCAATCAATATACGCGGATGAGCTTCCGGGGGCCATTTATAGTAGAAGCACGTGGCCCTTCGGCAGTCATGGCCCACTAACGCTATACCTGACATGCCCTATCCGCCTATCCGCCTATCTCTAGGTATCCTATCTGCCTATTCCTACAAGGGTCCAGCGTAGTAACGTAGCAGGTTTACGGGTACTTCCATCTCACACGGTTTCATGATGTCATCCGTTTTATTCCGTACATGTGTTCGCTGCCACAATGATCCTGTGGCCGGGGTCCGCCGCCGTCGTCGTCGTTGTGGATTTTTAATAAAAGCTGTAGGGGCTGCAGGACCGGTGCCCTCTGCAGCTGCAGACCTCCTGAAGCCTATACCAGCATTACCAAATCCCTGGATTTTACAGGCGCCCCGTGCTCGCGCTCGTGCTTGCGCTCGTGCTCGTGCTCGTGATCGCGGTCAGCAATGCCCAACTAGTAGAACTCCCGTTAAGATTTTGGAACTTATTAGCTGACTGCCTAACAAGAATGTCTATACCTGGACTTTCGTCACCCCTATTCACATCGAGCTGTAATTCCGTAACTGCCAGAAGCTCGTCGAGATACGCGCCTCTCGTCGTCTCGCTAGCCTCACGGTGGCACTATAGGCCGTCATCGTATAGAAGAACCATCTCCGTGGTTGCAAGCGGCCAATTGCGTCTGAGACCTCGGGGGGCAAAGAATAGCTCTATTATTAACAACACCACCCGCGGACGACGCCGCCCGTCAGGCACAGGGCAACCAATCAGACCCGGGCAGCCTGATAACAATATCACCATGTCCTCCAAACTCATACCCTCGAACCCGGCCGATGTGACCGTCATCCGCAACATCACGCCCAATGTCGTAACCGTATCCGCGCCGTTCGCGCGTTTCGGGATGATCCGGGTCGGCGGGCGCGCCACAATAAGTGAGTAATACCCGCTTCCCCCAAGTTGTGTATACATATGTATATATCAAGGTATTATGCCTACAGAACCACAAAACTCTTCCTGCTGACCCGTCCTCCTCCTTTGTCCCAGTGCGCCTCAGGTCGGGCACCCTCGCCGTCTTCTCGCCGACGGCGCTGACGCCGCCGGTGCGGGCCAAGGTGGCCGAGATGGGCGGGCGGGTCGGGTACCTGGTCGCGGGGGACATGGAGCACCACATCTTCCTCTCGGAGTGGGCGGCGGCGTACCCGGGGGCGCGGCTGGCGGGGCCGCGGGGGCTGGCGGAGAAGTCGGAGAAGCGCGCGCGCGCGGCGGCGCGGGGCGGCGACCCGCGCATCGGGAGCGAGCCGTTCGCGGCCGAATACGACGCCCGCAACGGGCGCGACGCCCGCGCGGTCGGCGACGAGTTCGCCGCCGACGTCGACGTCGAGTACGTCGGCGCCCACCCGAACCGCGAGCTGGCGCTGTTCTACCGCCCCGACCGCGTGCTCGTCGAGGCGGACCTGTTCTTCAACCTGCCGGCGGTCGAGCAGTACTCGCGCGTGCCCGAGGCCGAGCGCCAGGGCTACGGGCTCGTCAACCGCCTGTTCGAGGCCTGCAACAGCACCGCGGGGGACGCCAGGGGCATGAAGCGCTTCCTCTGGTACGCCGTCAGCGCCCGCGACCGCGCCGGCTTCAACGAGAGCATCCGCCGCATCGACACCTGGGACTTCGCCACCGTCATCCCGTGCCACGGCGAGACGGTCGAGGGGAACGGGAAGGAGCTTTTCAGGAAGGTGTTCGAGTGGCACCTGCAGGGCCATAAGTGAGGCTTGTTTGGACTGTCGTACGGCCATCGCGCCCGCACGATCGTTGTTGTATACAAAATAGGGTTGCACATGGCTGCAACATGCATGTGCAGTTAGGATGCCACTAGGATCGCCGAGAATGTCTGGGCCTGTATTATATCACACGATACCATGTTACATGAAGTAGTTGTTAATGTAGTTTACTGCTAAGCGCTATCGCCTAAGTCCTTCCTACAGGAGAAAGCCCCTTTAACCCAGAGACGCAAACACTTTTGCCGGGCTCTATCGCCGACCGCCGGCGACCTAGCTAAGTAACTTGAGGCTCATGTGTCTAACGGTCATGAGAGGACCTCACTCGGTTGGTTCGTGGCATCAGCTATGAATATTCATCCACTTGGCCCGATAAACCAGCGTTGACCAACTCTATCAAGGAGAAATCATCATGAACGTCACCGCTCTGCATAGAGCTATTGCCAAACAACAAGGATACTTGAAAGCGTACCGATCCTGGGTTATCTTGTAAAGGCAGGAATATCGTAAAAGCGGCCACCAGTCGAATCGTCCGCCAGGAAGAGCAACGGGGAGAAAGCTTGCGAGGCTGGGGGAAGGGTCAAACATTATTGCTACGACGAATACGGGTAAAGATTCATAGAACGCAAGCCCGATATTCAGTGAGAAGTATTTTTACGTAGGTTTATATATATATACTCGCTTCTGAGACTAAGGGTGCGAAGAAAGATCGCACTTAGGCAAGAGTAGTCATATAATGATGAAAACGCCAATTCAGGATCACAGCCCTCACTCAACCTCTTCTAACCTAAGCCTCACCATGAGCCAATCTCTACACAAGACTCACTTAAAACACCTAACCTAACGCTAAATACCAACAAGATCCAAATATAAGCCCATACAAGGAACAATCCCTTCTTTTCGCGCTTACTAGGCAGGGGATGAGGGAATTAGTGGCGGATTCAAAGCATCTTTGGATATTGGATTGAGGTAGATAGGCGGGCGGACAGAAAGACCTCTATCTGTCTTACCCACGAGTCCAGCTGACTCTATATACATAGCCAGCGAGCTAGTCGGCTAGTCACATGGCGTCTTGCTTGTTTGCTTGTTTTATATGTTTGTTATTCTTGCTATTCTCGGGAGAGACTCCCCTAACCCCCCCTCTCTCCCGTGATCTAAGTCTTCCCCGCTTAGCTAGCCAGCCCTGCACAGAATGAATCGGGGGAATCACAGCAGCTCACTCTCACTATCTCACTCTCACACATACACACACATACATACACACACAACTTTCTATCTTCCTCTCTCCTTCCAGTACCTATCACATGCCCCTCCGACCACGAGAGCGAGCGAGTGAGCAAGCGAGTACAGAAAAGAAAAGAAAAAAAATCAACATATATCTGCCCCTCCTCCCTCCCCTTCACTACAACATTTGAAGATGCCTGCAACAAAGATCTGTGTGGACTGGAGCCAGCTCTCCCCTTCTTTCCCTCCCTCGCCCTCACCCTCCCCCTGCCTTCCCCCCTTTCCCTTTCTCCCCCCCTCTCTCTGTGATTAAAGTGGTCTCTCCTCGCTAGTGTAGTAGTAGTAGTAGTAGTAGTGTAGTGAAGGCATTCTCAGAAAAAAATAAGGTTGGGTAGGTAGGTAGGTAGGTAGGTAGGTTTGGGCGCGCGCTTGAACGCAGATCTCGAACGGCAAAAACAGAAACAAAACCAAAACAAGTTGGGAGGGGGAAAAAATCAAGGAGGGAAGAGGGAGGGGGAGAAAAACGAGAAACGAAGATGTGCCCCCCCATGAGATGGATGATAAGACACAATGAAAAATGAAAAGAAAAAAAATGTACGACCCGCTGCACGAATTGTCTATTTGCATACTTTATCCAGTATCACCTGGTCCTACACGGAATTGGTGGGCTCATATCGGAAAACCCCCCTCCCTTCCCCCCCCTTAAGCGAAGCAAAGCCCCTTGAGCAAAGCAAAGGACTACAAGCCGCTGATGGGGACATGCTCAGGAGTATTAACCCAGACGGCCCCGCCACATGGATATTGGCCCCCGTCATGGAGAATGCATATGGACTAGCCCGAGGCAGAACGCTATTGTGCCGGAGGCATTTCTGACCTCCGGTTGTTCTTCCAGAAGTCGATAGCGGCGACCATGTCTTGACCACCCTCATCTTCGTATGCGAATAAAATCTGTTGTTCAATTAGCAAATCAAAACTTCGTCTCAAGCAAATCCTCAGTTATATATAATCGCTTACCTCGTGCGTGCTGCTATGCAACATCCGGATGTTCTTGTGCGGAACGATGTGGACCGCGCCGCTCTCGATATTCCTAAGCTCGATGAAGTTCGGCTCGAATGCCAGGATCCACGGGTACGAGAGCGCAAAGCCCTGCGGCGTCCCCTCCCAGTCGATGCGCCATTCTGGCCGGGCCCTCCAGCCGTTCCGGTTGACGAAGAAGGAGAAGTCGCTGTAGTTGAGGAGGAACTCCCCATTAAGGCGCTCTATGTGGATCGGCTTGACGCCCTCCTTCCTCGCGACGAAGTCCAGTGATGTGTCGGCCTGGTCTAGCAACGACTGGGTTTCTAGTGTTTCGAGAGAGACCACCTCGAAGCCCCTAGCGCACGCTACACACAGCTTACTCTTCAGGAAGTGGACCGACGTGGACTCAGTTGGGATATAGAACTCCTTGAATGCCTTCAGCTCATCCTGGCCTGTGTTGAACATCTTGCCAAATCCCTTCTGCTTCTTGCCTTTGCTCATCGAATCATTGGGTTCATACACCTTAATCGTCGTTGACAGCGTACTGGACTTCACACAGCAGACAAGATGTCTGCCTAGGCAGATACCTGTCTTGAAGAAGTTGCAATTGCTTTGGATCTTCTTAGGTCGCTTGGCAAGTGCTGGCTCATTTGGATCCAGCGCTGAGAGCGAATACGAAAGGAGTGACTTGTTTGATAGAACAAGGAGGAGGCCGTATTCTTCCAACACGTCAACCTGAGTGACGTGTTGCGCCTCAATGACACGCTTGGGCTGCTGGTCCTTCATCTTCCGATCAGAGACGTAAATGCCGTGGTCGGTGCCGTAGATCAGTTTACGTCCACCATCTGCACTCAAGTTAGCATAATTTCTACCTTCACCAGTAGCCTGCGGTTCGTACCAAATGGAGTGACAGCGTTGACCATGTTCCCTGTCTGGAAGAACCCAGTAGAGACGTTCGTGACGTTAAAGAAGTCGGCTCGTGCTCGGAGACGCTGTTGGGCTGTGTCGATGAACTCGAGCCACTTTTTCCTTGCCGTCTGGTTTGAAGCGTACAGAACCTGCTCGTAGTAGTTCCTGCCCAGATGCCGGAAGGTTATGGGCCAGCCCTCTACCGTCTTCTTATCCGAATCCTTCCCGCGGAAGGGCAGATTTGAAGACGTCCGCTTTACACCTGCTTGAGGGATTACCTCGTCCATTTCTTTAATGGAAAGCAGTTCTAATGGAATGGGCTGAAGCGTCTGTGTTAGTTAAAGTTAGACAAACTCTAAACCTGCCATGACTTACCCGCCGATATGCCTTGACCTCCTCTCCCTTACCAACCTGCTTGATCCGCACGAGAAGAACTGCGTGGTCAAACAGGAAAGCCGTGATATCCGTAGGGTCCGTGGGCGTCTTCTTAAATTGGGTCTTAAAAACTAATTCACGGCCTTCCTCTGTTAGCTTGAGGTCAACGCGGTCTGCCGGGCGGAATTTGAGCTGTTCGTGCAGGCGGCGCAGGTTGAAGCGGTTCTCTGCTTTGCCGGACTCTGCGTTTACTCTGCTTAGCAAGTCGCGGATCATGACCAGGACTTTAGGGATATCCTCCTTATCAGGATTGCCGTCTTCTGTGTATTTCAAAACGTTCTCTAGGAGCAACGGGTAACGGGCCAGTCTTGTCGTTGGCTTAGTCAAATAACCGTTTAGTTCCAGCTTCCTCGACTCCTTTCTCCTTTCAATCTCTTCAACGAATTTAGAAAAATATGGGTTGCTTGACCTCTCGTTCTCAAACTCGAACTTGGCCTCAAGTTGTTTTGAGCCATACATGATGAACGGTTCAAACTGAGGCACGATTTCTAGGAAGATGTCGCCAAGGTTCCTGACCACGGGGGCTTTCTGTTGCCTCTCCGTCAATGCCTTGGCAAATCGAGAACTGACATTATGAATGCTAGGGTGATCGATGATGTTGCTGAAGATATTCTGCACAATCTTCTCTCTCCTTGGCGCGGGAATCGGAGAGCCCTTCGACCGCAGTGGCAGGATCCAGAAATCTCTGAGGTATTCCAAATCTTTGACAAAGTCTCTCTCTGTGTAGCAGATTTCGGAAATAACTTCCTGCCTCTTTTTCTCCTTGTCACCGACACTCTCAGCAACTTCCTTGGGTACGGTGTTGATCCAGAGCTTCTGCTCGTCGGTTTGATCCACGTCGTCGTTGATGGCTGCATCCTGATCTTTCCTCAATCCCACCTGTGGCTTGAGGTTCAGTCGAGATACCTGTTCTAATCTGCGGGGGCATGCAATAGAGTAACAGAGTTGGTCTCTCGTGCAAGTTGGCGAGTAGCATTCCGAGAGCAGGACGAATACGCCGTTGACAGGGTGCTTCTCTTCCGGCTCGTCCATCAGGGTCTCCCTAAACTGATACATCTCGGACGTCGAGTCGCGCAACCGGTGCTCGTAGGTAACATCATGGAAGAATTTCTGGGCGTCTAGAGACCGTCCCAACAGCAAGGCCAGATTTCTATCCGTAGTTCGGATGATGTATGAGAGGACATCAACAGCCTCGGATCCGCTGAAAGCATTCTTGTACGTCAATTCGTTCTTCGTCCGTTCGCCTGTGATAATCTTCTGCCGGAAGCACTCGCCGACCTTAGAGAGGAGAGCAGGATAGACTAAAGGTGCTCGGATCTTGGCAGTTGGGGGCCGGTCGCCGTCAACCGACCTCGAGGATATTGATGGTCTATGCGCTCCCGGTTGCCGCGATGACGATTCCGGTGTTTCGGGGACAATCGTACTAGCCATCGACATTGTGCGGCTATGATCGCCGCTGACAGTCGACGAGGCCATGCTCATCGTCCTGGTTGCGGACCCCGGGGTATGCTGATTATTATTCTGATACGCATTAAATCCCGAGTAGCCGCTCCCGTTTCCATTAATAGAAGGGGCCTCGTTCGAGGGAGCCCTCGTGCGGTTCGGAATCACTCGGCCGCTCATCATCTGATGCGCGTCGCGTTCTGGGAAATAGCCCGTCATAGACATTGATCGGTCGTCGTGGCGTTCAGGAACTACACGGCCTTGGGCTGTCGTTCTCGAGGACACGGCACCTTGCGGTGGGGGTCTAAAGCCAGGCTGGGGCGATGATTGGTACGACCCCGACGGTGATTGGTACATGGGTTGCCGAGGGACGCTGGCCAGCGACTGGGACCGATAAGGATCGTCACGCATAGCAGGCGCAGAGCCGGGCCCTGCCTGATAAAATCTGGGAGCCGGGTTTCGCGGCGGGTATCCCGGCTGAGGCGGCGGCCCTCTCGGATCGAAGCGCGGGGGACCTGGTGGCGGGGGGCCCGGATATGGTCTTCGGTCGGGGTTAGGGGGCGGCGGCCTGCCGTATTGTCCTTGAGGGGGGTATCCTCCAGAGGGGTTCCGTTGGTTTTGGTAATAACCGTTCGCTATGCTCGTGTCCATCGTCCGGGTTCGAGGAGCTGTATCTTCGTGGCCTCCAGCCCGCTGAGGTCGTGGAGGGGGCCTGCGCTGCATGTCGGGAGGGATGCTCGACATGGAAGACATGGTCTGGGTTCTTCCCTCTTGCGGCGGCATGGGGGGCGCTGGCGAGGACGAGGTCATGGTCCCAGCCCGGCCGGGAGGGGGTGCGGAACCGAAAATGTTGGAGAATGCGGCATCTCGTTGGTTGTTGGGAGATGGGCCGTATCGCCGTTGGTCATACTGGTAATCAGCCATTTTATCGTCCTGCAGGCGAAGAGTTGATCTGGTTAGCAGGTCCGTCACTCACGGCTTGGGCATAGAGGCCATTGGGCAACGTGGTAGTGCTGGCAGCGTTGCACGAACAGTCGAACAGAACAGCGCGGCAAGTGCATCACCAGATCAGGGGTGGGCATCAGGTGGGCTGCTTACCCACGTAGAGCCTAGGCGGCCGCGAGCCTAGACAGAGACCAAGTCGTCCGCCGACGTGGAAAAGGGGGTTAGCTGTCGACACTGGTGGGAAGGGATTCGCTGGAGCGATAATCTGTATTTTTTGGCTCCCTCCCAAGTGCTGTTCCGTCACACCCCGGGATTTTCCTAGTCCTAGCCTAAAACTGCAGCGGGCTCGAGGAAACCAAATAATGGCAAATGAGTCGGGTCGATTGACAGGTGGAGGAGCAGCGGCGGCAGCGAGCACGGCGTCGAGGTCGGAGTCGCAGTCGAATGGATGTGAAGGGAGAGAGAGGTCGGGTGTGCAGGTAGGATTAGGATTAGGATTGCTGGGCGGCGTGCGGTAATCTGTCTACCTACAGTACGTGATCCAGGATTATTAGAGGTGCAAGGAACATTGGCGTCGAATTGTTGTTACCTACTTGGACCTGGACCTCACGGGACTGGGCCTGGACCGGGTTTTCGTCGGGTCGGAATTAATCTAGCTGGAGAGGTTCTAGCAGAGGTTGAGGTCTCCAGTATGTAGGTACTTAAGCATACAGCGGCAGAGCGGTAGAGCGGTAGAGCGGACAGTCCGTAGTTGCAGTTGTAGTACAGCCCGTAGGCACTCCAGGTGTTTAAGCGCAAGTGCCTTAGTATGGATTGTGTATAAGTGGGCTTGTTTTAGGTACGCGTACGAGTGCTCGAGGCATGTATCCGGTATCTCAACAACGAGTGTGCGAGTTTGAGGGCGTGTCTGATGATAAAATAATGAGGGAGAGAGGCTGGCAGACTGCCGCTTCTGCCAAAATGGAATCGAGGCGGCGGTAATATCGGAGTGAAATCAATTACTTCTCATTTTTATTATCTATCATCAACGTAAGGAGAAGGACTTGGGTTTGTGCCGGTTCGGGTACCGAGGGATAAAAAAACCAAAGAAGAAGAAAAAGTCTGCTAACAACTCTACTTGGACTGGGATGGCAGGCTTCACGGAGATATCGGCCAGGCTACCCTCGTACCCTCTATCTACACAGCTACCTAACACGAAGGGCGGTTTTCTCACCTGCGATATCTTACTTTGAAGCCTTCTTCTTTGTGTGATACTACACCTGGCCCAGAATCTTGGTGTTGTTCAAATTCGCGAATACGGAGCGCCCCTCTTACGATTGGTTGCTCTCCCAGACTCGTTCTGTCCGAGGAGCCAACAAAGCGTCTCAATGTACAGACGGATTGCACAAATCACCACGACGCATTGGAACCACCGCCGTAAGCAGGTGATATGTGATTCCCCGCGCCTCGGCGACTTCCATAATTCATTATGATATTAGATTAAGTATACCTGTCATGAGTGTGTCAGGCAAGCCGTCGATGGGTGTCATATATCTGTATTATACCACAGCAAGCTTCGGGGGCACATCTCCCATGCCTCCTCACTTACACGTGCATGCATGTACATACATGGGCGAGGGCATTTGAGTTAACTTCTCTCCTACTTATCTCTACCTAAGTATGTACTTGCTGATCAGCGCTGATTTTTATGTACATGCGCTTATCGCCCGCAGCACATACATGTACGTATGACTGTATGTACATACTCCATACTCATGACCTACAGCCTGGACGGGGTCGTACATAGTAGGTAGTGACTCGGCAAAATGGAGCTTCGCATTGTCCTTGCAAATAACAAATTGCAAGTTTTCGATGTTATTATTAATATCGTCGAAACGCTCCATCACCGCACGTACCAAGATGTTTTAGGTACGGATAGCTATGGAGATGAAGAATGGGCCGCGCGATTGGCCCAAACGCTAAGACCTGAGGACATGGGCATTATATTATGTAAGGCACATATCACGTGCCGCCGCCGTGGCCCATAGGTCGGCTGAGGTCCCTGATGCACGGCGAGGCAGCTCCAACCAATTCCGAAGCTCAAGCAGTAGTTCGATAAACCACCACCGAGACGGCACATCGCCCATCACCGAATCCCACTCTTCTAGACCTACACGCAACTCCTGCTCTACGAAAAACGCATCCGCCATCATGTCTGATATACCGCAGTCAGAGATCGCGCCCAAATTCGCGCCCTTCATCGGCATGGTAAGCTCGAACCATCCATCCATCCCGCGTCTAGCTAGGTGTCGAACTCTCGAGCTTCAAGACAGATGTGCTAACGCATCCTCGACCCGCAGGCCGGTGTCGCCTCCGCCATGATCTTCGGCTGTACGAATCCCCGACCCTATCCCCATCCGATCGAATCTGAGAAACACGGGCATATATGCTAAGAGTGGTTTAGGTATTGGAGCGGCATACGGCACGGCGAAGTCAGGCATTGGTATCGCGGGTGTTGGTACCTTCAGGCCGGATCTAATCATGAAGGTTCGTGGCATACCTACCTGGCCCATATATGTCTCCCTTCGGATCTGACATCTAATTCGATGGCGGCGTGTCTATAGTGCCTAATCCCCGTCGTCATGTCCGGAATTATCGCCGTCTACTCGCTCGTCGTTGCCGTCCTGATCGCCGGAGACATGAACCCACCGCCAACGCAAAGTTACAACTTATTTAAGTACGTCGACTCCGGCTCGAGAAGAGAGAGAAAGAGGGAGAATGTGTGATTACTGACACCGGGAACAGTGGGTTTATGCACCTGGGTTGCGGTCTCTCCGTCGGATTCACCGGTCTTGCAGCGGGCTACTGCATCGGCATCGTCGGCGACAAGGGCGTCCGAGCGTATATGGAACAGTCGCGGATCTTTGTTGGCTTGGTTCTGATTCTGATTTTTGGAGAAGTATTGGGTCTTTATGGGTAAGCCCACGCTCCCCCAGATATCATGTCCCCATGCTCGTCACTAACTGTAAGCAGTCTTATCGTTGCGTTGATCCTCAACACCAAGAGCCAGGGTTAAGTTATTTGGAACTCTACGATGGTAATATCAGTCGCAACTCCCACCCGAATATCTATATCAATGCGACGCGCGGACGAGGCCAAGTCTGTAAGAGCAACAGTGTATTATCGATAAATTGCATGTTTGACGGCGTTTCACGGGTACGTAGAACAAGGAACGAATATTAGAGCCGTTGACGGTTGGCAGGTTTAATAATGTCCGTTGGGGTCTCTGATTTAAGATAGCTTACACTTGCAGATGGGCAAGTTGATATTCTACTGAATTTAGCGAGACCCCCCGTCATGGCTCGGCAGCAAACGCCTTCGTTTCTAAGTATGGGTTAAATTGATGCTAGATGCTATTGACGACTGTCAAAGCCCGAAGGAGTGTAAAAGAAGTTAGAATGCTTTCCATCAGACATAAGCCATTTCCCGTGACCTCGTCTGTCAGACCGTTCGCCCATCCATCTTTCCGAGCAAGTCGTATGTTAGAAGAATCCCATCGAGAGAACTCACATACCACTTACCGCCAATCTAAGTTGCCCAAAAAAAACGCCAGGAAGTCAATGCCGCCCAATGCTCACCATAAAACTTCGTAAGAAAAGGAAATAATAAGTCGAAAGCGATCCCTCGAAGGAGCGAAGAGAAGAGGATGGTAATACAAACACCACCATTTCCAGGTTCCTGAACTTCCTTTCCCTCTCGAGACCGACCTCCACAAACGCGAGTCAGGTCCAGATAGTCGGCTAAAACTATCGGCCGAAGCGGCGGCCGAACCTCCTGCGGCTCCCGCTCTCGACCTCTCGGCGGAAGTTGTTCCAGCCTCGGTCGCGCTCTTCCCAGTCCTTCATCTGGGCTGGATATTTCAGACGCACATGTCAGCACTTGAGCTAAGTTTTCAGGGACGCCGTCTCTCGTGAAGATGGAAAACTTACCCAGGAACCAATCCCAACGCTTGTCCTCGTGGTACAGGATATCGTCGCCGTTCTGCTTGGCCAGCCTCGCGCTGCGGGCCCTGGCGGCCGCCTCCTCGCCGACCAGGTAGGGGTCCTCGAGGGGGCGAACGCGGTCGGCCTCGTCGTCGCTGGGGGCGGCGGCGGCAGAGGCGGCAGCGAGGGATGTCGTGGAGGCGCTGGCGCCGGCGCGGCCGAGCGCCGTGCGCAGGACGCCCTCGACGGCCGACGACGAGATGCCGCTGCCGCTGGCGGCGGCGGCCGAGACCCGGCGGTTGGCCACGCTCTGGTAGTGGCGCGCGTTGGGGTTGCGGTTCAGCGAGGACCAGGTCGGGATCCGGAACTGGTTGAGCTGCGGCGCGTCCGTGTTGACCCGGCGCCGCGGCGACGGCACCCGCGGCAGTCCCGCGCCCGGCGTGAAGGCCGACGTCATGGGCGTCGGCGTCACCAGCGGCGGCAGCATCGAGCCATAGCGTGGTGCCGCGGCGGATGACGAAGAGGCCGCGGCGGCGGTGGTAGACGGGTTGTTCGTGGTGTTCCGCGGCTCTGGCGGTGAATACGCTGGCAAGGGATCGTTCGTTGGGTTCGTCGAGTGGTACGATGGCGCTTCAGAGACTAGCGAGTAGAGGACGCTATTAGCAAACTGTTTCTCCTCTCGCGTGCCTCGATGGTCTCGCTAGCGTGCGGTGCGTGACTTACTATACGACGGGGCAGCTGATCTGATTGAAGCTGTCTCGAAGTCCTCGGCACTTAGACCCTCCAAACGGGTCGGCCCGTGGTGAATAGCTGCTTCGGTTGCCATGGTGCTAAGATCCGTCGAGAGGTCGATTCCACACGAGGAAGCAGGCGAAGTAGTGTCGAGGAGGGGGATAGAGGTTTAGCAGGAACACCTTGCACATCTAACCGAGCAGCTTCCTTTCTACTAACACCGAGTGGTTATACTCGAGAGGGGTTGGAGGTGCCAGGGAAACCGAGCTGACTCCAAGGCTGCTCGACGAAGAATCAGAGTATCGTAATCACAGAAGCCAAATGCCAGACTAACACGATAGCGAATCGGCGGCAAGTCACTCTTAGGTGAGGTAGGAAGGTGTGTACGGGTAACTCAACCCGAATTAGGCAAATGTAGGGTTCACAATGACACCGCTAGTCACGATGACAGCGAGCACACCACCACCCAATGGGCCCCTCGATGCTCCAGGCTAGATAAACCTTGGAGTAGTGCTATCGAACAGGCGCACGTGAGGGTTGCAGGAACTTGGGAAGAAAGGTTACTGGGATACGAGAGGTATGGGAAGGGCAGGAACGGGGTGAGGAGAGGAGGGGGACAACGAAACAAACCACCCACAACGGCGGACTGGCGTTTACATATGCGTGATTCTACTGGTTCGGTTTGTCTCTTGTGTCACTGTCGTGGTGGCTTGTCGTGCCAGGGCCCAGCTCAGCTGCATCACGACGATAGGGCCCGCGTTGGCCCCGACTTTCCTTTCTTGGCAGACAGCCTTGGCCCGTTGTTAGGTACCCAGCCAGTCATGATGAGTGAGGGGAAGACCTCGGGGAAGACTTGTCCCCAGCCCCAGCCAGGAACTCTCCCATGGAACCTGGGAACCTGATTGTCATTGCCGATGTCAGACGGGGTCTAGTCGTCATGATACATACCACGTACTTAACATGTAATGAGGGGGGATGGCAGGCGGGCGCTCGCTTTTCTACAGAGGGAGGAGGTGGGCGAGATGGGGAAATCTGCAGCGGCTGAGCGGGTGGACTCTTCAAGGTTGCTGGATTCCTCGTCCGAGCTGCGAAAAGTACATGCTGCGTACAGTACGGCACTTGGTGGGGTTTATCGCCAAAGATTATCATTATCGCTGCGCAGCGGGGTACCTTAGCCGTGGAACCAGGGTTAACCAGGTACAACGCATGTGTTATCAAAATACCTCGTCGTGAGATTCCTACGCGTACTGTATGCAAGACACCTCTCTAGCTCCGAAGGGGTGGCTTGGAAAGAATAGATACACCGCAATTTTGTTGAGAGCTGGAACTCGATAGGAATATGACGATGACATTTACGTTCGTGATTTGCAACCTTGGGCACAGGGGAATGGAGGTCCCACTGGATGACGAAGTGAAGTCCACACCGGCTAACACGCCCAAGTGCCCACCCTGCCAGCCGGGCTGCCTGTACGTATCTGCGTATGTATGGCGCATCACGGTCCTAACGATGTGCATCTGCATATTCTAGCAATGCACGACGGCCCGCTTCGAAACCTGATTGTCGAATAGAAGCATAACAGCCGGAGACTTGGGATGATATTAATATGGCCATCGCTTTTAGTAGACTCATGCACAGAATGCCCCTGAAACAGCGGGCTATGGGCCATGTTAGATCTAAACATCTGCATTGGTTTCTCATACTTTAAGCGATGTACATACATATGTACCAAGCAACCCATCAGGAACTCCCCTGGAGTCCGGATGCGACGTCAACTACATAGAAACTAAACCAAGGGACGGCGGAGAATGGTAACATAACATGCTATACATTCTTACATAAGTAGCAGGACCAGCTTCCTACAAGAATAACTCGTACACTTTGCACATTATGTGACGGGTTGTCTCTTCTGGGCAGATCGGGTCTCTCGGACTTCGGGTTCTAAACAAGAAAAAAGGAAAAAGAAAAAAAGGCAAAGCGGCCCCAACGTAGGAAACGTCCCGCACATCAATTCCAACCAAATTGTTCTTTACCCCAGGTAGTTTCTCAAATCAAATGGCACGGCGGACTTCACATACATGAAGTACGGGCCAAGAATCTCCAAAGAGAATTGATCTTCTCATAGACTCATTCGGTGCAGACTGTTCTAGGATAAGAGTGCCAACTACTTATCCACATCCGCAGCGGCCGGCTACTCTGCTCCGACGCACTATTAGATACCGAGAAATCCCACAGTGAGACCTAGTCGGGGAAACGGGAAAGCTGCACAAGTTGGTCACACAATTTATCCTCCTTATCTTAATACAATTCAGATAGGAAACGATTCTAATGAAATCTTATCATAAAGCCACACCTTGAGAATGAGATAAGCAGTTGTCTTCAAAGCTAAGCCAAGGTGCTAAATCTACAATCAACCCCAGTTATTAAAGAAATTAAGCTTTTATGTTCAAAAACTTAAGTCTTTAAACGTAGCCTGGTCGGTTGCCCATAGTGAAGCAAGAATTCAACACAACATAACAACTGCGATTCGATGCTAACAAAATGGAGTAGGGTAGAGTCTGTATCAGATATCACAGTACGATTCATATAGAATTGTGAATGCATCAACCCCATAAGAGAAGTGTACAAAGCTATAAGCCCCAACGGGCCAACCAAGCTGCCGAGGCCAAGACACGCATTCCATGTATAGTGGAATACAGCCGTGTGTGTAAGATTTGTGCATGCTAAATAGGTAGTGTACGCAGAACGTGGAGTAGCAACCAGCGGGCTTAGCAGTAGGCGAGGTAGTCCACTTTACTAACGACGACTGAAAGCAGCAAGTTGGTAAGAGTTTACGGAAACCCAACAGTGAGGCAGCGTATATATTTCATTAAGGTAAGAAATTAAGCCTGGAAATAAGTTGAATAGAATAGTTATATATAGTGGTGAATATCCTGAGAATAAAACCCAAAGAGAAATCAAGACAAGAAAACATATAGTCGACCTAGTGGGATCCCGCGAGCAAAGAATAGGTAAGTGCTTAACGACTAAATCAACCATATACAGCTGATAGATATAAGAAGCATTGGAAGCTACACAATGAATCAATACAAAGTAGCTACGTGGCCTTAGTGACACAGTACGCAACTCTGCCAATTACTGGTAGAATCTCTGTAGCCTTACGATATATATGTAAAGGTCGCGGACTCCCTAACATGGTTTCTCTTCTAATCTTCAGTACACTAAGAGATGCCGTTAGTAACACAAATATATAGTAAAATTATCTGTGGCCTTTGATAGTATTACTTAGCAGGGAATTGACAGCAGATAAATAAGCAAAAAGCAGAGTTACAAACCACCATGTTATTGACTGGCTTTATTAGCATATGTATAGTCAATCAACTACGTGAGTCTATCTCTAGGTTCATAGCCCAGTAGTGATCCATGAGAGAGCTGGCCAACAGATAGCGAGTTCTCAAGTCCTCCTAAGATGGTGCTTTGTCTGACCTTCTGCTCATCTTATCATCATGTAGAGAGACTCTTTGGCAATCCCTTTCTGTATTGCAGAGCGTCTTAGAAGCACCATTCAAGGAGTCGAAGTCCTCAAAATGGCTTACCATACTCATTGATCTAGGGCCCTCCTAGCCAGCTCATATAGTCTCTTCTCTAGGCTCCAGCGTCTTCTGCGATAGCCCTATCACTTTTGTAATTATCGCGTTGTGGTTGGCAGGTGCCACTGATCCCTGAAGGGATCCACCACCAGGGACGGTGATATAATAACCCGACTGTTTTATATAGGTGATAGATCTCCTCACTAGGAGGAGAGATCTCTTAGATACACACACTCAATTTACTCTCCTAGCAAGTGATCACTAGGGTGCTCAGTCAAGCCTCACCTAAACTCGATAGTAATCCTTGTAAGAGCCCGTCATCGATCACTCCGACAGCACCTTGCACACGCTCTCTCTGTAATAATCCGTGATCATCTACCGCTCCACATCTTCTTTCTCTCCCGTGCCGTCTTTTTTGGCGGTCTCTTCATCGTGCTTTTATATGCGGCTACTAGTCATGTAGGTACGTACCTTCACATTCCCACTATCTAGCCCCCTGTAGCATCCGACTGTTTGACTTAACAGCTGGGGAGTAAATCACGCCACTCAGCTCTTGGGCGATCAATGCGACTCTGTGCTTGGCTTCCTCATAGTTGTCGATTAAGTCGTCTATTGCCTCAACGAACTGTACCCTGAGAAAGTCCAGCTCCGGCTCGAATTTACGGCCCTTGACCCCGCCCAGATCACTGATAGTTTGATCAAATTGCGTTCGAAGGCACATTGCCTCCCATCGGTCGCGACTGGACACGATGGCTTCGTCGTAATCTTTCGAGTCCTTATCGTAGGTCTTGGGCTTCGGCGGCTCACCCTCGGGGTAATCATCGTTGTCATACGGTAGGTTTATGAGGAGCGGGTATCTCACGCCGTACCAGTCAGGTACACAATACGCAAACTCCCAGTCAATGATGCCCGTAATTTGTAATGTGTCCGGATCCACGAGAATATTGGCATCTCGTAGGTCGCAGTGATACAGGCCAAAGCCACCCTCTGCACCAGGAACATAATTTGATGGGTATAGTTGAGGTATTAGGGACAGAAGCTTCTTGCATGTCTTCATCATACTCGAGTACTCCTCACGGAAGCGCCTCTCGTCGAAGTTGGGCACGCCGAAAATCAGGTAAGTCTCTTCCACGGTGGTCGGTTGGCCCATGTCGATCAAGAGCTTCGCGGTTCGTACAAACTCTTTCTCGTTAACGCTGAGGGCCTCAAGCCATTCCTCGCCAGAGCGGAAAGGGCCGCGATGACAATGAAGGTGAGGGCGCCGACCTTCGCAGAAGGCACCGTCTACGCACGTGCCGGTTACAAAGCCGGAATTTCTGACGGAGTCGATGGTAGTAATCAGGCTAGAGTCCTTGGTCCATTCTCGAAAGTAAATAGAGCCAATCTGGGGAAACTTCAAAGCAGGGTTCCAAAGTTGGAAAAGGAACGCTGCAACCTGTTTGACGATGTCTAATTTCTTGTCCAAAGGAAGAAGACGCCAGACTTGCTGTAAGTCCTCACCAGGGATCTTCTCGAGCAAGACCCATTCGTAACCTAATTTATTGCGTCGGTCTGAACTCCAAGCTAGAGGTTTTGAGACCGGTATGGTGGTCTTCTGCCGAAGAAACTCGAGGGTTGCCATTTCGCTTTCTAGCTTGAAGATGGGATCGATGGGAAGAGCCACACGAAAGAGGTATGTGGTGGGGAGTGAGGGATGGGTGACTTCAAAAACCTTGTGGCGCCCACCTTCAGCAAGAGGATCGACAGAGAGATCGGCAACTGATCCCTTCTCGAGCAGTAGTGAAGCGACGATGTCTTTGATAATAGATACGTCGGGCTCAGAAGTCCAGATCGGATACACTCCTTGGTCGTCCACTGCCATTTTCGTCCCGTCGGGCGGGAGGTATTGCGACCACAGCATCTTGTAGTAATGCCGTCGATGCTGGTCCGTGTTTTGGGTTCGTGTCTTGGGGTGTGATGCAGAGGCAAGAGCAGTGAAGAAACGAAACAACTCGATGCTGTGCTAGAAGAATTGCTTTGTTCAGCACAAAAGAAATGTTGAAGTCAAGGAGTCATCGGGGTTTCCTGTTCATATGGAAGGCAGAGCGCTTATGTTTAGATTAAATAGGTACGTGTGTAGAAGTCCATGCGCATTGTACAATGTACCTACGATAACACAAATTACGATGAATGAAGCCATGTGCCACCTGCACCCAATGTTTGGATATTTCATTTAAAGTGTACATGCAGGTACCATCACAACTCTTCTTCACAAACACGTGCCCTGCCTATCGTCTATTGTAGAAGCACAATGGAGGCCAATGATAGCTGTGGGCGCATCTGTTGTTGATGTTATGGCAATCTCCCGCTGCTGTGAAGGACACACATCAACCACATGCTACAATTTTGGGAAGCCCCGATGAATTAGGGTGCTTAGTTACAGTCAGTTAACTATATGTCATCAAAGGGTAGGTACATTCACTCAAGTTTCGGCTTTTGCTGTATACCATTTCTCAGAGTATGTGTAAGCCCAACATATACCGTCATCGGGACTAGGCCGCATTACCTAGGTGGAAATAGACGTTTACCCTAACAAGATAATAGCTTGAACTATGCTAAGCAACGACGTTGAGCTTGTAGTTGTCCGTGGTCATGATTCCCGTTATAGTACATCTCTTTGAGGTCGAAAGTATGGATA
Organism: Xylaria sp. JS573; assembly: GCA_000966885.1. NCBI lineage: Eukaryota > Fungi > Ascomycota > Sordariomycetes > Xylariales > Xylariaceae > Xylaria > Xylaria sp. JS573. The sequence continues at coordinate 536,023 of JWIU01000098.1, read as the reverse complement.
AGGTTATCTTTGATACATAGACTCATAAGTGTCCCAATGGGAGGGCTGGTAGTTGGATCCTTAACGTTGAACGTAAAAGTAAGTGGTGTTGTCAAATTAAAACTAGGAGTTGTCATTCTTACACTTGACAGCATTTTAAGAGAAAATCTCGTGTTCTTGTGTAAGATGCAAATAACGATTTCTGTTGACAGTCCATAGTGTATATTTGCTGAATCTTTCATTCTAGCCTCAGCTAATGACAGAAGTAATTCTATAGCCAGTCTATTTAATAAGATGAGTACTGAGACATAAGGCTGGTATGTGCTGTACCTAAATAGGAACCATCACATATGCCAGACTTGTGTTAACCACCATGCTAGGCATCGTTAACGGGGTGTTCACCACATCTCAGTGCTTCATTTCTAGAATTTATTGCTGCATCAGTCAACAGAATCTTTAACTCTAGGTTGTGTGTCATGATATTAACGTCTTTCATTGGCGCCAGGAGCAAAAGAGAAAGGAAACTCTACTTAGATCAGCAGTGTTTTTGCCTGATCTACAACTACACGATGGAACATGAGTTCGACTAAGGCATACCATTATAGATACCTTCAGTAAGACAGGCCATATGATTCCACAGGTGAGAAACACTCTTATGCTGTGTGATGTATCTCTTGTCGGTTGACTATCACTGTCGGAATATATACACACTTGTTTATACCACCTAGCGTGGGTAGAGACTTGGCCCATCCTAATATACATGTCCTATAATAAGAATCAAGGATAATGAGATGAGCCTGGTGGTGATTGTGGCATTGGACCTAAATCCCGTCTTCCTCATATTCCGCAAGTTGAAAGAGAAGTGCTTTATCATGTTCATTAACGCCTATAGCTCATCATATATGTAGAGCCTATATATTCCCAACCATGGTCATATGCATAAATCGTATCCAAAATGGCACTCCGGACCCCGACCCAAAGTTCCATTTTACCCATCACAGTCTATTTCACCCCTACCAAGCCAGAATATTGCACGCAATTCAATCATGAGACGGCCTCACAGAAACGGCTGCCAAACTAGTAGTCATCCGGAGTGTGACCCGTACGGGAGGCTAGGTAGTAGCCGGGCTACCACAGGCGCCGCTGGTAGTACACCGGCGCGTCGCCTTGCGAGAGGCGTTGGATCTCCTCCTTAATGAGTCTCCTTCGCTCAGCCCGGCTAATCGGCTTCTGCTCACCAGCGGGCTCATCATCATCCCCCTTCTTCTGCTTCTGCTTCTTCTGTTTCTTATTCTTCTTCGGTGTCGCGTCCTTCGCTGGCGCGGCGATTGGCTTCTGATGCTTCGGCTTCTCGTCCGGGAAGGACGGGCGCACGATGACGATATCGTCGTCCTCCTTCCGGCTATCGTCCACGCCCGCGCCCGCCCCTTCTCCCGGAGTGTCGATCTCAACCACGGTCCCGTCCGCAAGCTCGGTGGTTGACTTCTTGAAGCGGTCCGGCAGGTAGATCTTGGGGCTCGGTCGCGGCTCGCGGTTGGCCTTGATGGCGCCTCGGAGGTCGTGCAGTGTTCGCTGCTGGATCACATAACCGCTCAGAAACAACGCTAAACTACACAAAATAACTGGAATGCAGATGTCCCGTTAGCACACGGCAGGCTCCGTTTGTCTCTTAGAGGTGGGTTGCGAACGTACCAATGCCTGACGAAAGTAGAAGCGATACTTGCGATGACGTCAATAGCATCTCCAGTAACGAGCGATAGAAAGATATGGGTAGCCAAAATTGTGTAAAAGTAAATTCTAACCTTTGAAGTATTACAATTGAAATGAGCGTGTAGCTTGATGTCGGAGTGGTAACGGTAGTTTTGATCTTAAAGATCAAAATACCTGTTTTGTCCCGGAACACCGTCACCCCAGCAACCATCTGCGCGGGCTCCCGTCTTGGCGAGCCGATCGGATCTCGGGTCCATCTTTACAATGCCGGCAGAGTTTCTATGCCGCATTCAATCACGGATTATGGGCTTTCGCTTTTTTTCTTTTTCTTTTTTCTTTTTTGCAACCTGCTGATAACTATCAATCTTGCAGTGTCACAGTCTATCCCAATCGCAACAATAAGCCTTGGTATAGTTCTATACGCGGATCATCGGTATCACCCAAAGAGGATTCTTCGCATTGCGAAATCTCAAAGCAATCCTTTATAACCGAAACACCGTAATCGTCAACGGGAAGGATAGTTTCTTCCCTATCTGAGCTTTGATATGCTGATATCATGGGGCCTGCTTTAACAAGACATAATCTGGGATATTCATTAAGCGCCTTGTTCTGGACCCTTCAACAGCCAAGCTCCTATTACAATAGGCTAGGAGCGCCACTGCATCCAATTTCCTAAACGAGAAATTTCCGTGCTTTTTGATTGGCTACAACGTGCCCCTATGAAGGGCAGTCATGTCCCATGTCTACCAGGTCGAATACCGTTCTCGAACGCCCCGTGACCCCCGTAGCCCTCCCCGTAGCCCTGAGGCTCTACATCTAGTTACATAACGCCAACCCTCTCAGCGTACAAATGGAAGTGCTAACTTAGTCTTGTGGGACTATCAAAGCTAGCCGGCCTTACATGGTCTTATCGGACACCTTCCCACCCCCATATCTACCTACCCATAAATCTCCGCCCTCACACCCCTCCATGTCCACAAACTGACCGAGGCCGAACATCAGGGCCCGAGGCGTCACACTGTGCCCCGACCGCCGGCGTCCCGGGGCCGGGGCCGTACTCGACGTCGATCTGGGTGTTCTTCAAAATGACGAGGCCGCGGCACGACTCCGCGTCGTCTCCCTCTTCAGGGCAGCAGTAGTCCCTTGGCTGGCCGCGCTGGCACGTCGTCGTCATCGTTGGCGCCAGCGAGTGGTGATGATGGGCCGTGTTCCGAAGGAGGAGGCGCATGGAGCTGTTATTGTTGTGACCGCCACTGTGAGGAACGGCGGCGGCGGCGGCGGCGAATCTGTTGGGGCTGCTGCTTTCTGGGCGGTACGTCGTGCTCTTGAATAGGCTGAGTCTGAGCCCGAGGCTCCGTATGAGCGGCCGCAGCGATGGCAGCGAGCCTGCGACGATGCCGATGCCGCTCTCGACGACTGACCAGATCACGATGTGACAGGCGTGACCTACTCCTCGCGTTAGCCGTTCTCCTGGTTTGCTCATGCGGGGGATAGGAAAGTAGGCACGCAGGCATTGCAGCCTACGGTTGGTAGGTACTTACGGAGAAGGTCGGTCTGGTCGTCGAAGTATCGTAAGTACGGCAGGCGAACGATGGTAGATACGCTAGCACTGTTTGCGATGCCGTTGACGGCTCAGTTAGCTAACCTTATATCATCATCTCCATACATGTGTGTGCGCGCGCATTGACGCAAGTGGGGGATGAATCAAGCAACCTACAATGCGCCGAGCATAAGGACGAACACGAGCGGGACCTTGATTTCGAGTCGCAAATTGACGTTCCAGAGGATGAACCCGGGCACGACCGCGCAGACGAAGTCGGTCCGGATGGCGATGGCGGAGAAGAGAAGGCACACCTTGTCGAGGCGGCCGCTGAGGTCGCATGCGCCCGGCGCCCGGTCCCCTGAGGCAGTACCATCATGTGTTAGCATCTTGCTCCTCTGGATAGTTTGACGACTCATTGAGGAGTTCCGAGATATGTCTTAAGACTTCCTATTCTCGAGTATTCTACCCCTATGTCAATGGCTCGGGAAGATACTCACAGTTCGCGGTCACAGGATCGCAGTTGAGGAGCAGCGCGAAAAACATGGCGACCGTGATGCCGAGGCTGAGGAACATGACCGTCCACAGTGGGATCACGTAGCGCCAGGCCCGGGTGATCCGGAGCAGCCCCACGCAGATGCTGGCCTTGATAAAGGGGAGGCACCACACGTAGCTTATCTGGGACAACAAGAACCCTAGACGAAGGACATCAGATCACAACCGTATTGTTAGTAAGAACGTTATATGTGGACAGGCTCACACTTCAATCCATCCTTGTACATCTCTCCCGAAGGACTTAGTCGTTTGATATGTTTGTCTAAGGCGCCTAGGCCGGAGTAGCAGTCTATGATCGTGAAGATGCAACATGCAATGAAGAATACCTGCGGCGGTTTACAATGTTTAGTTTGTCTTTGTTGGTAATCGACTTGAGCGTCGGCGGAGTGAGACTTACTAGACCGATCACCATGGCGTAATCGTCTACCCCGAACGCCCTGTTTCTGATTCGGACCCAGCACCGCAGGGCGACGGTGATGACAGTGAGGATAAACAGCGATATGGTGGCTGCCAGAGTATTTGAAGCTAAACTGTCAAGATGTCCGATAGTGGACTCGGCCACAGTGGAATCCACCCTCGCATGGATCTTTTCCAAACTCAACAAAATGAAGCAGCGGAATATTGTCGCGTGGAATAAATACGCTCCGGGGAGATCTAATTATACCAGACCTGTGCCTTCATAAAGCGTTTACTCGATTCCAAAGCTTGCTACACAGATGTTCGACGATTTTGGCTTAATAAGGAATACACAAGGAACCCCCTATTCTGTAGTGAGCAGATATAGAGCACTGGCTCGGGTGTGTAGCATAGATGCGTAGTAGTTCTTGGCTCTTCTTGCTTGAGAGGCTATTGGAATGTGAAATTCAGGCCATTTCCTATCACAACTCACAGCTGCCTTCTCCAGCTGCGCCGGTGCGGTGTTTGATTTAGTATCCCCATGAGACAAACATTGATACCGAGCTCTTGGGATCGGGATTATGTCAGTAGGGCATGAAGTTTGCAAAGAACTTCTGAATGTTCTTATGCTATATTCTACACTTGGGAACTTCGGGATTAGTGATGGCGGTAGCGCGGCAAACTCCATGCAATCATGGCAAGGACATAGCCTCAAGAAGGATCCACATGGGGACCGTAGCTGGGATGTGCTTCAAGGCGGTTGACTTTAATCTCTATCCGTAGCTCGTCCAGATGACCGGCAATATGGATAGGAATCAACTATCATTTTCTTAAGCGAGTTCATCCAACATTCTGGAATCACATTGCAGAAGCACGCAGGCAGTCTTGTTTCTTTGAGGTATTACATATCAGACGAAGTGAACTGAACCCGCAAAGTCGTATTTGACAACATTATTGATTCTTTCCAAAGCAAGACCCTTGCTTGAAGTAGAGATACGTATAACAAGTCTTCAGTCGACGACGATAGCTACTCGAGCCAATGACCGAGATCCCCTATTGTTCCTATCAGGTTGAAATATTGTATTTGTTATATGATTTCGAAGCTCTATTATGCGTTTTAAGAAGAAAAGTACGTACAATATACTGCGCATTGTTGGTTTTTGGAATCCTGAGACGTGTGGTCTTGGGGTTAATGGAAGAAATGGTGAAGTGACTGTTATCTACCCTTGTACGCCTTGGCTCCCCATAGGTGGTAGCACGGCATCCTTGTCTTGCAACTTGCATTAGTAACTACTTGGGCATGTGCGACAAGTATTATGGCTCTTTGACTTCAACACGACCCTCACGTCGACTGGCTAGTTACGTTGCGGATGATAACCAGATAGGTAACCGAACTTGGATCCGGCCACTCGGTACAGTGGCCACGGATGTTCCAGACTAGCATATGGGGTAGATGGCTTATGTAGGTACTCATTCATGGGAGGGATACCAGGCTCGACATCGGACTCGTAAGCGTGATTCAACTGAGCAGGTTTAAGACCCCAGGTACTTTCCATATGTATGTCGTGCTACACTGACGGAGTGTTTGCCTCGTATTCAGACAGGTACATTTGCATGACAGCTTTACCAACTCACTTGTCACGGCACGTAACAACGGCTAGGGACCTGAATGGTCCGCAGAAGGCTCATAGCAGGCGTGGATGAACTAAAAATGGTGCCTTTTTACAACTTTCAACCGTCTCGAGAGGTGTGTGAATGGCCGTATTGAGTTAGATAGGGGTGGAGTGTGGTGACTTCTTCCCAGTACGGTACTCGGAACCGACCGAAGTGGCAAACAAATCGGTATCATTGCATCTTGATTGGTATGTAGAGGCGTATAATGCGGCCAAACAGAGAAAGACTCATGAGTATGACAGGCATCCGGATCCTGTCTTTGAGATTTAAATGATATCGGAACCTCTTGCCCTAAGGAGACTAACACGATAGATGCACACACACACACACACACATATCTAGAGCTAGACTAGATATATCACTTAACCTAATCTTAAGGCGCAAGCAGCGATCTCTTTCTGCACGCTTTGGTCGTTGGGCAGATATATGTTCGCAACTCTCAACAATTTCCTGGCCCGGCTCTTATCGCCCAGCTCCTTAAGCGCGACGGCGGTCCTGTAGTAGATCTTACCCACCTGGAGGGCGGCGGGGAAGCCTAGGATAGCCTCGTCCTCGGGCGACATATCATCCTCCACCCCGGCGCCCTGCTCGGCGCGCATCAGCCCGATGGCCCGCAGGCCCCAGAAGCAGACCTCGTCCCAGTCCTCGAGCTTGAGGTACGCGAGGCACGTGTTGGCGACGAGCTGCGCGCGCAGGCACAGGCGCTCGATCGTCCCGGTCGTGTCCTTGAACTCCCCCTCCAGGTCGCACGCGAAGAAGTCGTCGGCGTGGATGTGCCGGTGCCGGCCCCGGACGACGATGTGCATCGCTTCCCAGGCTTTGTCGTATGTCCTCAGCGCCCCCACGTAGTCGCCGGCGTTGAGCTTCTCGTTGCCTTCAACTTTCAGCCGTGTCGTCTCGCGGAGGCAGTGCTCGGGGCTGTCGTACGGCACCGCCATGTCGGCGCGCAGACGCTCCTTGACCGAATCCAGTGGTGCCGGGTTGCCCGTGACGATGACCTGCCCCAGGCGCTTGACCATGTCGAAGGGCAGCAGGAGTTCCTGCTGGCGCCATTTGGACATGTGCTTCTCCTCCCAGTCCGGCGTGCTGGGGTCGCGCAGGGTCAGGGTGAGGGTCAGCAGGCTGTTGAGGACCGGGTTGGAGAGGTCGGCGTAGAACCAGACCTTGGTGAACTTGGGCAGGTCGTCGAGCAGGATGACGAAGCACTGGCGGTCGTCGGGGCCGCCGCCCACGGGGGGCATGCTGGGGGCGTCGATGAGGACGCCGAGGCTGTGGTCGGCGAAGCGCGCCGCGAGCGCGCCCTTCATCAGGATCGGCACGTGGCCGTGGATGGCGACGTGGTCCTGCGCCTCGTGCCACGGCGTCTCGATGCGCACGAACACGTTCAGGTCCCGGAACACCCTGCGCGCCTCGTAGTAGACCTGCCGGTTCAGCCGGAATAGCACCAACGCATCGCTGTAGTCGTAGTCGGTGTAGTCGTCGATGTGGTGCCGACGGTTCGCGTCTGGGTTCAGTAGCTCGCGATAGATCTGCTCCCTGATCTCGGCAGGGAGGTTCAGGAGGTGCGGTTTCTCTCGCTCGGCGGTCATGGCTCTCTCCACAGACGTACGGAAACTAGAAACTAGACTACCATACACTGGGTTAGCACGGTCAATTGAAGCTTGTTATAAGGCTGGTGAGACGTCTCTATGCCGGCTGACTCATTCGGGATGCCGTACGGAGACTTGCTGTATCCAGTAAGTACTTAGGTACCCCTCGTCGATGATTCCCTGCCGCGGGCGACATGTGCTAATTGAACCCCACACTAGCTACGCGAACCCCTGTCAATTTATCGATAAGAGTTGGCTATTCAATTGAAGCTTTATGTACATCTCTTCGCGAAAGGCTTAGTTCCGTCCCAGACACCTTCAGCACCGTTTCCACCGCGACGACACGCGCACCAGCTCCCTTCCATCACGCTCGCTCAGCATCCACCCAAGGACTTTACGAACGCCATTCGAACCGAAACCTCCTCGGAAAGAAACCGCGAACGCGAACGAAACTCCGCGATGGCCTCCGAGACGCACCGCGCCGACGAGCGGCGCTTCATGGACGAGCGCGGGTCGAACGTGGGGCTGGCGCCGAACGGGCTGAACCCGGCGACGATCATGGAGAAGGCGGTGCGGGAGCGGATCGTGGACAGCTACTTCTGGAAGGAGCAGTGCTTCGGGGTGAACGAGGCGGACGTGGTGGACCGGGTGGCGGACCACGTGTCGTTCGTGGGGGGCACGTACGGGTCGGCGCAGAAGCCGACGCCGTTCCTGTGCCTGGCCTTCAAGCTGCTGCAGCTGGCGCCGGGGGACGACGTCCTCCGGGAGTACATGCGCCACGGCGGCGACCGCTTCAAGTACCTGCGCGCGCTCGCCTGCTTCTACGTCCGCCTGACGCGCCGCGCCGAGGACGTCCACCGCGCGCTCGAGCCCTTCCTCGAGGACCGCCGCAAGCTGCGCCGCAAGGGCCGCGCCGGCACCTCGCTGACCTTCGTCGACCAGTTCGTCGACGACCTGCTGACCAAGGACCGCGTCTGCGCCACGAGCCTCTGGCAGATGCCTAAGCGCGAGATCCTCGAGGACCTGGAGCTACTGGAGCCGAGGACCAGCCCCCTGGGCGATATCGAGGACTTGTTAGAGGAGGCGGAGCAGCAAGAGGATGAAGATGTTAATATGGATGGTGGTGCCAGTGGTGAGGCGAGGGCGGACAGCGATGACGACGAGGGAGAAGTCGACGAGGATGAACTAGAAAGAGAGAGAGGAAGATCAAGGTCAAGATCCGGGTCGCGATCAACTTCAGGATCGAGTAGGAGGGGAGGCTCGTCTCCGAGAGACCGACATCGATCACGGGATGCCATGGAGGTGAATAACGATGGGTCGAGCAGAAACGACAGTTGACAAACAATGGGTCAAGATACCTCGCGTGCTCACACGACTTCATGATCCTGCATAGGGAAAATATATCTTGTCTTTTTGTAAGGAAGAACAAGACTAGGAAACCCGTCACGTACTGACTCCGACAGCGGGAAGGGTAGGAGGTTCCTCTATTCTAATTGACCTGGGTATCACCTATATACACGGCCCTTTTCTAATCTCACATCGTTTTTAGCAGATACGAAGCTTTTCTTCCATATGCCGTGTCTAAGACGCCCCCACGGCAAGTTTGTTATTAGGACCTTCCGTGAAGCGTCTCGTGCATGTCCAGCGAGACGTAACCTGACAGCATATCAGCCACGTAGAGTAGCATCGCATCGTCCCAGTACTGTCCTATGAGCTGCAACCCGCCAAAGTCAAGGAACTTATTGGTCGGATGGTTGGGGATATCCATAGGGATGCTGATCGCAGGGAGTCCTGCGAGACTGGCCGGGACGGTGAAAACATCGTTCATATAAGAATCCAGGGGCGATTGGCTCTGGACATCCTCGAGTAGTGGTGGAGGTGTCGGGGCAGTGGGACAAAGAAGAAAGTCAACTTGTTCGGGTCCCAGTTTGTCCTGCAGCATCACAGTCTCATCCATGTCGCTTAGGTTGAAAGCTTGCTGGTCTTGGAGGGGGTTCGATAGCCTGAAAACCCGATTGAAGTCTCTTCTGACCAACTGTCGGACCTTTTGTGCTTGGATGAAGTAGTTATCCATGGCTTCGGAGCTGAGCGTGTATGAGCCTAGTAGAATTCGACGCTTCACTTCGCTCCCAAACCCTGCCCCTCTCGTGTTCGCATACAGCGTTCCATCAAGGGAGTCGCTGGCGTGTTCACTATCTCGTCGCCCATAACGAATGCCGTCGTACTTCGAAAGGTTGGATGCTGCCTCAGCGGGAGCTATCACGTAATATGCAGACAGGGCTTCCTTTGTGGATGGAAGTGATACAGGGACTACACGTCCTCCCAAATGCTGAATCCATTGAGCAGCGTCCGACCATCCATGCCGTATCCGGGAGTCAAGCTCCTCAATGTTGTATTCCTTTGGTATGCCGAAAGTCATGCCACGGAAACATTTGTCGACCGGGGATTTGTGGGGCCCGTATCCTCTTCTCTCCGCAGTACATCTGCTACGTACCTCGAGTGGGAGAGAAGTTGGGTCGTTGGGGTCATGTTCTAGATATAATCCTTCTTTTATGACCATTTCGCGTATCTCGGCCACGGTCCTGGCGAGGAAACCGACGGTGTCCAGCGAGTTCGCGTACGGAACAACGCCCCAGCGAGATATCATGCCGTAGGATGGCTTGAACCCGACGGTCCTGGTGTAGGCGGCGGGCATACGGACAGATCCCCCCGTGTCGGTTCCAAGAGCCAAGTCGGCCTCTCCCTTCCTTACAGCGACGGCACTCCCTCCGGAACTTCCACCGGCAGAATATTTCTCGAGGGGGTCTACGTTGGTAACTGGCTCAAAGGCAGATGTCGTCGAGTGGGTTCCCATGCCAAACTCATCCATGGCGGCTTTCCCAACGACAGATGCGCCCCTCTGCCGCAGCTGCGTGACGATGGTGGCGTCGAAGGGAATCTCGTTCCCGGCCAGGATCTTGGACGCACATGTCGTCGGAAAGCCCCTAGCCGCGATGTTGTCCTTGACTGCTAGGCGGGTTATTCGATCGGCTTGAGCCTGCCCTTCCTGCCCTGAAGATCAATCAGCTTCGCTCATAAAGGGAGTGGCCTGGAGCCTATATATGTAGAGCAATCACTTACGCTCAGTACCTACCGCGCGGCGTCCATGACCTAAATGGGGCTGGCGAGGGGACGGGGGCTCCAAAGTGCGCGAAGTGCGCGCCCTCGAGATCACCCTACGGATGGGTGAGAAATGGGAATGCCTGACATGTGTCGACATGTAGTCCCGATGTTGTTCTAGGGGGCTCTGTTCTTATTACTTTCCGTGTCTGAAGTGGTTATGCACTTTCGGTTTTCTCAGTCTGCCGCAGTTGGTGGGAGCTTGGACCACTCTTACATCGTGTTGAAGCTAGAGGGGTCTCGAGTACCTACATCAGTGGGTACCTCCCTCTCAGTGTTATCGGTGTTATCTAACGGCTCCGGTCCCATGCAGGTGCTTGGCAGGTACCCGGAGGGCAATGGCTACATGATTCCCGCGATTCCCGCGACTCCCGCAGCTCCTCCCGCTACCTTCTGGTGTCAAGCCTGGAGTTTGCACCCCGGACAATTTATGAAGTTTTATGCAGAGAAAACGTATCAAGATGTAAAGCCGACACAAAATGCTAGTGAGGTAAAAGGGGCGGAACATCATGGATAGTATCTATGAGGTCCTCTTACAAAATGTCCATCTGATGTCCACAAAACTTGTATGTTTCGGCTCATACTCGTTCGTACCTAGGTATCATATGAGGCATCTAAAACTGTATATTTCCAAATAAGTAATGACAGCCTAGGAGGATTTGGCCGCTTGGTAAAGAGATAGGTGAGACAATGTGACAACCTGCATGCTGACTCCACCAACTCTCACTCCGCATGCAATCCCCACAATTCTTAGATCTGAGTCATTATACCTAGGCGGTTAGGATATAGCCAGCCATAAGAAAACCTTTTCAACAGTTGCGGGGATAGCTCAGTTGGGAGAGCGTCAGACTGAAGTTGAACTTCAGTTCTTGAAATCTGAAGGTCGTGCGTTCGATCCGCACTCACCGCAGTTCTTTTTGCCTTTTGCTCGCTTGAATAATCTTCTTTTGGTATTCTTTTGTTAGCGATGTTGGCTGGGTTCGTTCCATACCTCCTTCTTGACTCGATCTGTTTTAATATGCCTCGGAAATACATAACCTCTTGCGTTATTTTCTACCTTTTCTGCGTCACCCCCCTGAATGGTGCCACGAGCGCAAGGAATCTTGGAGCTATATGAAGCTCATTCACCCACGTAGGCACTGACTGAGAGAGAGAATTGTGCAACAACCCAACAACGGTATGCCTGCTGTGAAGATGCCTGTTATCCCACAGCGGGTAAGTAATGCGCGCTATGAGGTGGCTATGGTTGGTCGGACAGCCAAAGTCATAGCGGTATCTGGAATGATACCAGAGTGTCAGACAAGTCAGTGGCGCCGTTAGTTTATAGCATCCGCCTTTTATGTGCTGATGTTTTCAAGCTTGAAACTTGACTATCAAGAGGGATTGGCATCTTCTAGTTCTCTGGGAACTCTTGACGTGTAAATCTGAGGAGTCACCGCCTAGGAAGCTGGTGCATGCGTAATCGCTAGGCTAATGTGTTAGTGTCACAGTCAGTAGAAGTAGGACTATGATAACTGCCGTTTCATCAGCGGCTTCATCCTGTCCCCTAGCCAAGAGTGTTTGGGCGTATAAGCTCTTTGTTCATCACATCTGCAGTCCCACCCGACAAGATACCATGTCGACACGAGTAATGAAGGCCACCTGTATAATAAGCGGTTGCAAGCCTAGCATGCTCGACCCAAACGATATGCGCGTTGGCTCACGGCTGTTAGCAGAACGGCCGCGTGGCCCTCGCACGATCGCTGGCTGTTGTGAACCCAGACGTAGCTGGGAGGAATGGTCCTGTCCCTGCTGTCGATGTGGCGCAGTGATGTAGCGATAATAATTCATTGGCGTCGCTGCCACCCCTTTTGATGATATCGGCATTGAGTTAGCATGATGGATGGGATTTCGTTAGCTATGTATCGTGGGGAAGAGGTAAGTTGGGTTTGATCATGGTCCTCCATAGTCCCTAGACAGGGGAACTATCCTCCTGGGGCTGGTTGGAAGTACGTCTCTTTCTATGCCCAAGAACATCGACTCTATGGCTCGGCATGTCGTTATAGGTAAGTAGCGTTAGGGTATCAAAGATATCAAGACTGAGAATGCTGTGCTGAGATGTAGGTAGTGATCTTCGGGGATAAGGTTTCGGACGATCTACAGCTCAACGTCAACCGAATACCTAGGTACCTTACCTTTGAAAACGTAATCAGCTTCAATCATAAATTGACACCCGACATTTCTCTGTTTTGTTATACAGTAGAAGCTTTCTCTACATAACCGTTCTCGTTCGAGCATAAACCGTCATTCATACAGTATAGTCTCCACTTTACTACCTAATGTAAGCAGCCGGGCCTCGGATAGATACGTACTAACCTTATCTACATGCAGATAAGGAAACCCGCATGCAGCTCAGGGGTTCTCGAGCTGTGTCATTGGTGTACCTAGGTACCCGCTGACAGCGTATCACGTAGGTACAGTAGATGCCTGCAAGCCTGATGATCTACGCGCGCCCTCCGTTTTATCGATGCTCGACGGTTGATTGAAGGCACTGAACCATCGTGATTCCCAATGTAACATCATCATCATGGCTCTCAGAACTGCTCTCGCCGCTGCTTCCCTGGCCGCGATCGCCAGCGCTGCTCAGCCTGGAGCTCCAGCGCCGGTCCCTGCTCCGATGCGAGATCTGGAATGGGGGCAACTTAACTTCATCCACACGACGGATACACACGGTTGGCATGGAGGGCATCTTCAAGAGTAAGCAATCTCTTACCTGTGCCGAACTTCTTAAACGCGGCTAACGGTCTCTCTTAAGAGCTCAGTATTCTGCCGACTGGGGTGATTACATCTCCTTTACGGACCACATGCGAAAGAAGGCGGACGAGAAGGGTGTCGATCTACTAGTCATCGACACTGGCGACAGAATAGAAGGCAACGGCCTCTACGACGCATCCGACCCGAAAGGCAAATACACTTACGACATCGTGAGCCAGCAATCCATCGATGTCATGTGCACGGGCAACCACGAGCTCTACCACGAGGATTCCGTTGCGCGAGAGCACAATGTCACCGTTCCGAACTTCAAGAAATCCTACGTCGCCTCGAACCTCGACTACATAGAGCCGCAGACGGGCGACCAGATACCACAGGCCCAGCGGTATATCAAGTTCAAGACCAAGAACCAGGGGTACACCGTCGTCGCTCTGGGGTTCCTATTCGACTTCGATCGGAATGCCAACAATAGTGTTGTACAGCCCGTCGAAGAGGCCATGAAGGAAGAGTGGTTTCAGAAGGCCATCAGGGAGAAGCCTGATATTTTCGTCGTCGCCGGCCATATTGGTCTCAGGATGAAGGAATTCGAGGCCATCTTCAAGGTGATCCGGGATAGAAACTGGTACACGCCCATCGTGTTCCTCGGCGGCCACGTGCACGTGCGGGACGCTAGGCTGTTTGACGAGAATGCCTTCGCGATTGCCAGCGGCCGGTACATGGAGACGATTGGGTGGATGTCGGTCGACGGCATCCAGAAGAAGAGCGCGAACGAGGTTTCGGCAGAGGCTTCGGTGACGTTCAAGAGGCGCTACATCGACAACAACCTGTTCGGTCTACACTACCACACGGGCTTAAACGAGACGACGTTCCCCACCGATCACGGGCGCAATGTCTCCAAGATGATCACCGAGGCCCGGAAGGTCCTGAACCTCGACGAATCGTTCGGCTGCGCCCCTCAAGACCTGTGGATGAGCCGGGCCAAGTATCCGAGCGAGACCAGCATTTTCAGCTGGCTGGAGACGCAGGTACTGCCGGATTCCATCGTCAACAAGGAGAGGGCGGGCGTGCCGAGGCTGGCCATCGTCAACACGGGCGCCATCCGCTTCGACATCTTCAAGGGCGCCTTCACCAAGGACTCGACGTACCTGATCTCGCCCTTCACCAGCAAGTTCAACTACATCGCCGACGTGCCCTACCCCGTCGCCAGCAAGGTGCTCCAGCTGCTCAACGGCGCCGGCAAGGTCTTCGGCCCCGCCCTCGACACCCGCTACCTGACCATCCCCGAGCAGGCGGCCCCCAACAACAACCTGTTTCTCAGCCGCGCAAAGAAGGAAGGAGAATCTACGTCCTCCTCCTCTGCTACCGACGATGGCGAATTCCAGATCTTCGCGGACGGCGACGCTTCCGGCCAGAAACCGCTAGGCGGCGGCAAGAGCGGCGACGGCGAGGACGGCGGCAGCGGGGAGGACCCGGAGCTGGTCGGCGGGTACACGACCAAGGACGACCTGGGCGACGACGGCGACGACGCGGTGCACTCGCCGATCAAGTTCTACGAGGTGCCCAACTGCGTGCAGGCCTCGATCGGCTTCCCGGCAGAGGAGGAGGAGGAGGAGGGGGCCGAAGACCCGGCGGCCGTCGACCTCGTCTTCCTCGACTACGTGCAGCCGTGGGTGCTCACGGCGCTGAAATTCAGCGGCGGCGACTTCGGCACCGACGACGTCGCCGTCTACGTCAACGCCACCCTGACCGACGTCATCGCCGGCTGGGCCCGCGAGCACTGGGGCAAGGACTGCTGAACGGGGAGAGGAGTGGTGATGTGTGCGTGTGTATAAGATATGAATGGATATTGATAGATTGGGTCTGGTTTCTCGTTCAGCATGCATTGTCGAATATCTCGTTTTCTATCATGGGTATTTTAGGTCTATTTGGCTCGGGTGCGGATATACATATACATTGCTTGGATAAGGGCGTCGCTGCCCGTTGTGATGGGCAAAGCCTTTTGAGGCTAGATTGGATACCACCAACACCTGAGCTACGCGCGTAGCTCGGTATGTTTACATGCATACATGCATGCATAGCGGCCATCAGTCGTTACAGAAAGAAATACCTAAATTGTTACGCTTGGATAGACTTGTGGTTAAGGCCTCGGAGACCTTGGACCTGATATAGGGTGAACAGAGAGTATCACTTATATTGACAGTGGCATGCTACGAGTTTTCTATCGTTGTTCCCAGGAGCTAGTATCAAGAACCGGTTCATTTACCGCTCCGTAAATCAGGCCTTCTACGTGGCAGGTTCGATACTGATAGTAGATGAAAGAATGCGTGGCAGCTAACCGCCCTACATGTTATCCTCACGGGCGAAGCTGCCAGAGTTCATCTAGTGTAGCTTTTCTTTCGCATATTCAGGCAATATTTAGTCACGGGGTAGGGTTCACGGGAAGTCAAACTTTCTCGAGGTTGCTGGCTTTAGCTTCGACGAGAGCAGCACCGGACAGAGGTACATGGAACTTACAGGGGTAGAGTTTGCAGCACATGATAGCCATCGAGTCTTAATTCCTTCTATGCAAGGTAAAATCATCTGCTGATGATGTAAATGAGAAAATTCAAAAGATTGGTAAGTTGAAGATCAGTATTTACCCTTATTGGAAAGTCTTTGTAAGGGGTCATCAGATCTTGTGTTTTGCAACCAACAGCGTAGAGATAGATAGATATGTCAGTCTGCTCCGATGTTCTGATACTGCCTGGGTCTTATTTTCTCTTCACCCTCTTTCCTCCTGATAGGGAGAGACTGACATCGCGATTTTACCAGTGGAAGATCTGGCTGTTATTAACTCAACAAGACCATCAGGATGGTGTTTGCTGGCGCCATCAGAAGGTGCCTACCCACCCACCTCAAGTTCTCTGTGGCCTCAGTTCCCAGCCTAGCAGAACTGCATATAGCCGGTATCCAGCAGACTCCAAAGGCCCTAATTTGCTGGGTCCAGAGGTATGACATTCTTCCGGGTGAACTTTAGTTCCCAAAGGAGAAGGGAAAAGGGGGGAACACGCACGGTCGGCTTCTTCAAGATCCAACAAGCGACCGAATCATCGCAGTCACATGAGCGAGCACTGAACTATTCACGTTAAGTTGATGACGCACACACATACATATACACATAAACGCATAATATTCGCGCCAGCCTAGTCAGTATAGGATAGGGGAGGGAAACGCAGGGCAGGGTATGGAAGGGTAGATAGACAGATGAATGAACTAACCTTTGCTTCCTCCTCCTCCTCCTCCTCCTCCTCCTCCTCCACTACCACCTCTCCTCTCCCTCGCCCTGGCCTTAGCCCTGACCATAGCATCGTACTCATTCTCACTCATGCCCCTCTTGCGCCCCCCGTCGCGGCGGGCCTCCACATCCGCATCCGTCAAGGGCCGCTTCCCCTGCTTCATAGCGGCGTAGGGTATGCCGAGCGGCGACCTGAGCACCGGCGGATCGGGCCCCGCCGTCGCGGCAAGCCTCTCCCCTTCCTTCACTCCCTCCTTCTCCTCTTCCGGTAGGGGTGCGGGCTCTTCCTCGGCCGCCCGCACGCCGTGGCACGCCCGCCCGCCGTCGAAGAGCTGCTCGGCGCGCGCCTCGACGCGGTACTCCGGGCAGCTCTGCGCCGACAGCAGGCCGCGGACCGGCCCGCGCCGCCGCGCGCACCGCACCGTCGTCGTCCCCGCCGCCGGCCGCCACCCGCAGATGCACACCGTCGTGTGCGTGATCCTGGCGCACATGTTCCGGCGGAGGCCGGTGGGCGGGGGAGCGGGAATGGGGGGAGGAGGGGGGGAGAGAGAGTGTGTGTGTGTGTAAGGGAGGGGTGTGTAGGTGTGTTTACGATTATGTGTGTAAGTATGTATGGGGAGATCCCGTGTATGCGTGTGTAATCTATATGTGTGGGAGAGCGGGAGAGGGACGGCCCGCGCGTGTGTGTGTGTATCGATGACTCTCTGCAGGTGCTACTTATATACCTAGGGCGTTGAGGGAACGGTGGGTGTACTCAGGTGCTCTTTTTTTGTCTCTTTCGGTGCTGGTGCTTGTCGGGGTACAAGACATTATAATGTTGCTGCCTTTGTTGTAGGATGGATGGTTGTTTAAATAGCTTTGTGTGTTGTGCTGGGGGGTTATGGCTTTGGGTTCATAGTTGTGTATGACAATGGAGGCATGATGACTAACTGACTGAGCTCATCAGGCTCGTGAGCCCTGACAGTAAAGACTAAGGTGTTTTGGTACCTCAGACGTGACAGACAACATGACATCTGATGCAAAAGAGCGCAATGTGAGCCATCGATGTCTGGCCCGTCCCTCGGAAGTAGTAGCAGACAACAAATGGGCTCATCATCGCTTATGTTATTAGGCTACCTAATTCTGTTGACATGAAAGATCACAATTACACCGCTGGGTAACCTAGTGTTTAAACTGCGTAGAAACTATGTCCTAGAACACCCTCCGTAACACTACTTGCCAAATGAGTTGTATCACCCATGAAAGCGTAGCGGTTATTACTACCGCAAGAGCGAAGACCGCTACATATATGCCCACCCAGCGCGGTGGCTCCAGTCGCGCTAAGCGTAATACCCAGCTGGGAGGGCCTCGCGGTGGGTTATTTACGTGTTGCGGTTGGTTATTTACGCCTCGATAGTTCGGAGGGGGGGCAGAGGCAGCGCGGTAGGGTGGGAGAGGTCCGAGTTGTGACGGCATGGGCCCTATATCTAGCCTACAGGTTCTCTCTATCAGCAGCTGTGTAGACGTACCATCGTCCGTACTATGACAGGCACTCGGGTATAGACGAAAATGGATGGAACGGACCCTGTGGAACGCCTTCCCCTGTTGAACAACCCGGCCGTGCGCGAGGCACTGCCTACCGGGCCGCGGGATGCGGCGCTTTCGACATCACGAGCGGCCACGACATCACGAGTAGCCTCGACATCACGAGTGGCCTCGACGTCGCGAATGGCCTCGACGTCACGAGTAGTCTCGACGTCACAAGCGGCTACGACATCACGAGTAGCCTCGATATCACGACTGGCCTCGACGTCGCGAGTGGCCTCGACGTCACGAGCGGCCGTGGGTTGATGGTCTGCGAGTTCCGGTGGTGGGCCCGCCTCGGGCGCGTTGTCAGCATGCTGGGGCTGCTCCTCTGGTTGCCGCTGCGCCGCGAGGTGGTCTTGGGAGGATCCTTCAGGTTCTTGCTTCTCTCCTTCGCCTTCCGGGGCTGTCTCTCCAGTCAAAGCCGAAGGCGAGCGAGGCAACAGGGGAAACGCGGAATGAGAGGAATGATAAACTTCACTGCTACTGCTGCTGCTGCTGCTGGTGGTGCGGGAACCGCCGTCGGAACCGGGCCGGTCCAAGCCTTCCTCTGGAGGGTTGCTCATTGTGGCTGTATCTTGAGAGATGCTATTGCAAAGTCTTCGGCGAAGATTCTGCTAAGATATTTGATTCGTATATGATGTAGTGTAGGAGAAAGATCGAGGAGTCAAGGTGGCCAAAAAGGAGGTATGGCAATGTTGTTTGTGTTTTCGAATCAAGAGAAACCGAACGGCTATGAGGATGCGGGTATAAGTAGGCCTATTGGATCTGGTCGAGCAATTTGCGCCTTCTCCTCTCGATCAACTCCTCCTGCACTTCCTCTACGGTAGGCAGTTCCCACCCTCTGCCGTCACCTGCGTCGCCGGGTAGCGGTTCCCATCCTGGCAGGGGTTCGGCCTTCCCCTGCTTGAGCAGCACGTCGAAGGCCTCGCGCTCCTTCTCTGCCTCGTACTTTAGTAACGTCTCGTCCTCCTCGTCGGGTGCGTATCCGTAGTACTTGGCATCGACGGCCTTCCTCAGGTCCTCGCGGCTCTCCAGCGGCTTCTCGTCCTGCGTCTTCTGCTTGGCAGCCTCGAACAGCTCCTTGACGCCCGGCAGCTCCTTCGCGCGCCCAAAATACCGGTAACCCTTGCCGCCGCCCGGTATCTCGCGACCGGTCTCGTCGTAGATCTTGCCGCCGCCTCGCATGTAGTTCGGCCCGCCCAGGTTGCGTATCTGCACCTCCCACATGTGCTTCTCGCGCATGAGCTTGTTGATTTCATCGTTCAGGTCCCGGATCTGGTAGTCGCTGAGGGCCGGGTCCTGGATGCGCGACACTTTGCGGCTGATCTCCTTGAGCGTCTGGCCTCGCCATTTCTCGCACGCCGGGATCGAGTCGACCTCCGTGATCATTTTGGGACGCCGCGTCCGTCCCGCGTCGATGATGCCCAGGTCCGCTGCCTGGGCCTCGCGGAAGCGGAACAGCATGGATTGGGCTTTTTCCGAATTACGCGCCTGGTTCGCATAGTCAGCACAGTCTCTCGTCGTGAGCGCACATATGCAGTACTCACCATTTTGTGTGTGTTTGTTCGCAGTGCTTCAATCTGTCTGGTTCAGGATCGGGGGCGATTTGCTGCAAAGGCTGAAGGAACCTTAGCTTTGAGCTTCCAATGGATGTGGAGGGAAAAGGGACAGTGACAGTCCTCAGCCTCGTTTCCATCTAATGCAGATGACAGAAGTGGGGCTACTGTGGCTTGTACGCGACTTCGCGACAATACCTACCTGGTACGCGTCCCGGGCTTCATTCAACCTTCTTCATCAACCTCGCCTCTTCAAGAGCAATGTTGCAAGCGCTGAGGTCTTGTCAAAGCATGTGGCGATGATTGTCTTCGTCTTGTGATTCCGATTTCCTTCGGATTTTCTTCATGAATTCGATTATCTAGGATGTACAAATTAACATTTACCTACGTTCAATTAGGCCGGGATGCTATTATTTTGTCCCTTCTTGCCGACTGCGAATGGTCCGCTTCAATCCTATTTCCCATTTCCCCTACCACTCTACACCTGATAGTGGCCCCCATCCCTATTAGGCCAGTGTCTAACAATGCTGAGCTGCTGATATCAGCCAGTCAGCCTGGAATGAGTGACTAGCAAACGCAGCTGGTCAGCTCGTAGCCTTGCAGTGATGAAATCATCAACCAAGAGCGTTGGAGCCCTAGACCTACCTTAGGTACGGTCTAGGGCGTATGACAACAACCAAAGAACAGAAATCTGAGCAAGGCGGGTCACAGTGTGATCCTAACTTCGAGCACGCCCGGCATGGCATCGGACTACTTGTCCACGAGACCTGCGCGTTCTACGGCGTCGGGCATTCGTGCCAACCGCAGCAGTGACGACAAACAAGCACATACAGCCGAGAATGCCACGCATTCGGTGAGGGTCTTAATAGTTTTCAATCGGAGCTGTCGGGATGCGCGTAGAGCCGCTTGGTCGAGTGATCATGGGTACCCTACGCCTGCCAGCGGGGTTCGTGTTTGTTGTTCCTCTCGTCCTGCAGTTGCAGCGATACCATACGAGATGCCCGGTGATGACCAATGTGTCCAAAAAGCCAAATTTGCAGGCAGCCTGACCGAGCCATCATCTAGCCTTCGTGCTAGGGCTAGCAAGGGGAATGGTTGCCAGTGAGAACCTGAGAGCTAATCTGAGGGCATATTCAACTTCCAACACACCCCTTTCTGAACCACACCTGCCCCTAATCTCTCGTCTGATCTAAGGATTGATAGCTACGGGGCTTGTTTTTCTTTTCCTTGAACTTCTTCCTTTTTGAACAAAGTCCGTCATTAGAGATGCACCGCAAAAGGGCTGGAACCTACTTCCCCTGTGCTCGCGCGAACTTGGGGAGGAGAGATTTTTCAGGAGTTACGTTCATGCTGGGCTACGGTTCTATGGATGGTTCAACAGTCAAGAACAAGGTGTTCTCAATTCGATACAGAGTACCAAGCAACTGTGAGGCACAAGCTATATATTCTCATCACTTCACGTTAGCCATGATATCGGGCCATCTGAGGCTACGATACCTAGGCAGTCTTAGATTTATATCACACAATCCTTGTTATCTACGGAGCAAGGTATCACCAGCAAGGGAGTCTATAACAACATTGAAGCACTATGAGAACATGGATGGAAAATCAGTTGTAATAATGAATGGTGTATGAAAACAAGCAACGGAAAAAGGTAACCCATATCAGCCCAATTGTATCCCAAGACCAACTGAATCCAGGAACCGTCTTTGAAACACAAGGTAATGACCAACAGCGCCGTTCGCACAAACACTGCCTTACACCCTATAGGAAAATGCGTCTCTGTGACGATCCCCAGCGCAAGGTATAACTGGCCTTTCTCTTCTCCATTCTCCAACATGTACTGAGTTCTATTCCCTCGGGACATGGGGGCGTGTACCGGAACTGGGCCCTTAGGTATGAGGCGGCCCTTCACGGCTCAAGGAGACGTGCCAGGGACCTCTTAAGGGCTCATAGTAGCTGGGTTTAACGACCATCAACAGCTGTCGTGCATCTCATAAGAGGGGTGTATGTGTGGCCGCAACCGGTGAGACTATGTGGTGTGTGGGGTGTGTTGGTTCCTTCCCACGACATGGCCCGTCTTTGCCATGGATGGGGTTTCTTTGTATCTCCTTTCTTTTCAACAGCAGCCACTTTTTGCTACCGCTGCCCATGACCATGTCTCCTGCTATCGCTGCCATGACCACGCTTGCCGCTACTGCTGGCATGATCGGGCGTGCTGCGAGCGCTGGGACGAACAGGCGTGTTGTTAACACCGTATTTCAAATAATATTCTCCCGTGCTGAGTGTAACATCTATTGGATCCATTAGCGGTACTGGGTCCGGGAGCGTGGCCTGGTTCAAGCTGTTTAACTGGCTGCGTAGTACAGTCCCATCCTCCATGTATTGATGGTGTGTGCATAGCCTGTAGCGGGTAGGGAGGATTAGGCCCTGAGGGGTTGTAAAAGCGCACTGCGAGATCACGTCCCAATAAGCTTCACGTGGAAACTGTTTGTCTTTCACATACACGCATTGGGTATGGTCGAGGTTCCAGTTCGCGCGATAATAATCATAGGTGTTGAACTTGATGAATGTCATAAAGCAATATCCTGCGATCTTGCATTTTTTGCAGACATAGCATCTACTGGGACAGTTGCACATGGTGGACTGGAACTCGAGGATGGTCGCTGCGAGGGAAAGGGTGATAGTAACACAAGTAGAAGGCTGGGTGAACGTGGTAGGTAGATGGATGGATGGATGGATTGATGCTAGATGGTATCTGTCCACAGCTTCAGGTGAATTATATAACCTCTTCGGTACCAAGCTACTTACATAGATAATGCCAATGCTATGATGTTAGCTCTTGGGGCAAACAAAGGCAGTTATACTGTGATTTTTTTACGCAGGCAACGCCGAGGAGCAAACTTCGGATAGGCCAACCTAAAATGCTATCCAATAATCCAATGGTAGCACGAATCTATGTTCACATGGACTAACATGATGTGATCGTTGTCTTAGCTATCCCTTCGGCGGGAGGGGTGGGGAAACAAAACAATGCTTCTCTTCTCCTACCATCTTATAACATACTTTCATGATAATCACATTCATGGATTCTATCAGCATTTCCTTAATAACAACTCATCGCGCCTATAGTGAGGGAATTCTTGGCCAGTACGTATTATAAATGTCTACAATGCACTGGTCCTAATACCCTCAGATTAGTTTCTCTCTTCAATCTTCGTCAAGGGGAGGCGGTCCTCACATTTTCTCAAGGCTTTCGTGACTTCGATGGTAAGTCATCGGGCTGGCTATAAACTTCATCTATCAATAACCGACTGTGGACCGTCTGGAGATGCCACATGGCGCGGTCCAACGGGACGCTTAGAAAGCAAACTGAGGGCTCTACGTACTCAGGATGTATCTTCAAATACATCGTTCGTATTGGACAGTCGATCCAGAGCTCAGTGGGAACTTACACGTCATTTCAAACCGCTACATTGCGTATATATAACTGATGAAGCTGACACCACGAAGGTCTTGTCAAAAGTGGGTTAGGGACTTGAAAAGAAGCTATATTGATCTAGGATCTGCCTTGCCGACTAGATCTCTTCTAGCTTCTACCGGCGGACTTCAGGCCCTTATATAATGAGCGTTTCTTTCTAATAGGGTAATCTGCCAAGCGCTTGTTGGCGATGTCGGCGTTAACGCTATTCGCCAATTATGTTGATGTCTGGAATTCTCGTGTTCAAAAGTTCCTTATGTATTGAAGCCCAAACCAACAGTCACATGCCAATCCTTTAGCCAGTCACCCATCTGTGTGAGTTGGTCCTATGATAGGTCTTGATTCGAAATAATAGAAGGTGTCGAAGGATAACACTGAGATTGATCGCTGACTAGCTAAAAGAGAGACTATCCAAGGGGTCGGCGACTTGGGATTCTTATAGATGTGAATAGCTTCCTATAGCAGGGCTTGACCGCCAAGCTATTGCCAAGCCTTAGCAATCACTTTCACGTAACCAACACTTGCGGGATTACGGGAATTTTGAAATAGGTGGTTCGTAACAAAATCATAATATAAAACAGATCGCTACTTGATCCTTAAGCTAACCTTGAAACAACGTTTCTAGTACACCGCTGGGTACCTATGCTGTACATGTACAGCTACAAAGGATGCACATGCTTTGGGCGGCAACGGATTGCTATATTACGCTCCAAGGTATCGATTTATAGAAAGCTTAACGAGCCGTACCAGCTGCCTGATGTACGCTTCATTGGACTTTC
The DNA here is from genome assembly GCA_000966885.1 of Xylaria sp. JS573. NCBI lineage: Eukaryota > Fungi > Ascomycota > Sordariomycetes > Xylariales > Xylariaceae > Xylaria > Xylaria sp. JS573. The sequence continues at coordinate 512,014 of JWIU01000098.1, read as the reverse complement.
GCCTGACCCTTTGCAAGAAGTTTTCGTTGGGAGGCACGGAGACTTCCAGAACACGATCAACCCACGAGTCCAGGTCCGAGCAACCCCGGTGCGCCTGCTCCCTGAGCCGCCGCCAGCACGCCTCTTCCATCTGTCTCTCCGTCTCCTCCAGCGCGGCCACGTGCTCGTCGTAGGTCGGGCCTTCCGGCTTGGCCCTCCAGATGGACGTGCTGTCCCCTGGGTGCTGCGTCTCCAGCATCTCTCCCAGGCGCTGGAACTCGCTCGCACTGCGGGCGGAGAAGATCCCGATGCAGGCACACAGGATGCAGATGCACGTAAAGAACTTGACTATGGGGGTCATTTTCGGTATGGGTAGGGTGAGATGCTGGCCTTCAGTAGAGGAGTTCGATACCGAGGCTCGCGTTCAAGATAATAGCTTTTGAACTTTTCCAGAGAATTAAAACAGAGCGCCTTATCGTTGTCGAGGTAGGTCAAGTAACAGACGGTATGAAGAAAACGTCTACTAAAGGGCTTATGTAGGTATTGGAAAGGGGTAACAACACTTTGAATCGTAGGTATCCCAAAAAGGGTAGGTCGTGCATTGCCTTTATGAGATCATCTCGTTAATCTGGTCAAAGAGATGTTATATAAACAATGCCATGATACCGTCCGTCTTTGTTGTACCGAGAAAGAAGCTTCACTCTTGTTGTTAGACCCGCGTCAATCGATAACGTTAGTGATTGATGTGATGTTCCTTGACACACGAGGTTGGTGTTCTAACTTCACATCATTTGACTTATCTAGGTACCCTGTTTAACTGTTTATCCCACTATATCGAACAACGGGGTTCGGCAACGATACTTACAACGCCCCTTGAGCCCCTCACCCACGCATGACTTGGTGAATCATAGGCAACTGGCTGATTAGCGAAGCAGCTCACTTAATCTTCTCGACTGACGATTCGAGGGCACTGCCATAAAAAATTCAAAGCATTGTGGAGAACTCACGACTCCCTACGGCTTCTAACTTAGCTTCCAGTGAAATGTTCGGATTGTAGACCTACTACCTATCATTCAAAGGACGATGTGCGCAACTGCTTCGTAGTCCCATAGCTACCTAGTTATCAAGGCTTCTGTTGTGGGACTACAGTGACATCTGGGCATCATTGATGGCTGACGAGCCTATATGAAGTAACTATGTGGTCTGGTGAGAGAGTTAGGGTGAATGGGTGAATGAGTGTGTGTTTCTGACTGGCTGGTGGATATACCTATCTGGCGCGGGGTGGTCGCCCTTTACCCTCTCAGTCTGGTCCATCAGGGAGCTAAAGTTTTGTTGATGGACCGAAACAGGGATTTGTCTCCTTGAGCTGGACTGTGATGGCCCTCTATCAAAAAGGGCCTACTATGTCGGCATAGCACAACCACTATGCGGATCTTGCATGGCGGAGCATCCGTCCATCATCTACCTGGCTTGATTCTTATTATTACTTGAGTTATCTAGAGACTTAGTTCCGAGTGGTCAGTGTTAGAGACAGACCGGGTGGAAGACAATGGATAAGCGAACAAGCTTGACCATTCATTACGCCTGGGTTAGCTAGCTTAAGAGGAAGCGTGTAAATGTAATTAGGATAGTTCAGCCGAGTATTGGATGGACATATTCGTGTTATTCTTCACGTTGGGAGATCGATCCATCTGATGATAGTTGCGAGGTCTACTCGACGCCACGAAACCGTCAGATGTCACTTAGCATGTTTACAGTGGTGCAATACCATGCTCTACTACCACATACACCACTTCTAGTTGCGTCACTTGTTACGAACTCCCGAATCAGAACAGATCTTTTCTATTTGCAGATCGCCAAGTCCGAAGGCCGTTATACCTACGTTCCCCCCCTCTATCTGCGGGGGGAAACTTGCAAAACTGTACACAGGTATATACCTACCACGGGGCCAAAGGCATTCCTCTCTCCAGTGGGCCTTCCTTTCCACATCGCAACTCACTCATCCTCATTCGTGGTTTTTAACTTCACCCTCCCGGCTCGCATTTTCCTCTACTGCTTCTTCTTGCTCTCGCCCGCCGCGGCCGTCGCGGCTGGTTTACTATACAGCCAGATGGCGCAGAAGGCGATCCAGCCGACGACGGTGACGGCGATGCCGGCCATCCACGGCCAGGCGCCGCTGATGACGAAGCTGCGGGGCCACTCGTCGTGGGCGAAGTGGCGCACCGACACCGTCCGCTTCTCCTCGACGTTGCTGAGGAAGGGTCGCTTGTAGTTGACCAGGAAGTTGAAGATGCCGTGCTGGTCTGGCAGCAGGAAAGACACCGCGTACGTCGTGCTGTCGTCTGACGAGGCCGTCGGCTCCAGCGCCAGTCGGTAGAACGGCGATAGCATACTAAACTCGAGCTGCAGCTCATCGTGTGCCGGCACTGCGAAGGGCGCCCACTTGTCCCAGGCGTACTCGGAGAGGGAGATGGAGTAGGTCTGGTTTCAGGTTAAAAGGTTGCCTTGCACGGCAATAATGGGTTATGAAACTTACCACGTCGTTCTTGATGCGGTAGATCTTGGGGTTACTAGCGTTGCCGAGACCTTCCTCGTTCAAGTGGTGCTCGACCCAGTTGACGCGGAGGACGCCGATCTCCTTGAAGGTCCAGCCCGAGACAGCCTTGGCGAACTCGCGGTTGACCGTCTTAACCTCCTTCTTGTCGCCCGCCTTCTTGACCTTGGCATCGAACCACTTGTCGCTGAGCATCTCGGCCGAGCCGACGACGGTGAAGCGGGCCGAGTTGCGGGCCTGCACGGTGCTCACGAGCGAGAGCTGGGCTCCGCTCGCGAATAGGTCGTCGACGGCCTCGGCCTGTTCCTTAGGGTTGTAGCTGTAAGCCGTCGGGGGAGCGCGGAGGACGGGCGCGAGCAGGGCGCCCGAGCCGAGGGTCTGGCCCATACCGCCAGGGAAGGCAAGGAGCTCGCTGTTTTCTGCGACTGGGCTGAAGAAGTCCTTGACATCTGGTCGGAGAGGCCCAGGGGGTGGCAGAAGCAGTACGTCGTGCTTCTCTGGAGCTGACGATGCATCGTAGTTGAAGTGGTCAACGACGAGGCCCTGGCGGTCGGGTGGCAGGTGGATGTCCAGCTCGAGGAGTAGGGAGACGAGGGTTGTAGGGGCGGGAGTGGAAGCTGAGAGGGCCAGGAGAATGTTGCCCTCTGCATTGATAAAGTCGAGTAGGAGGTTTGGTGTCAGGTTCGGACCGAGGCCTTTGCACGGTTAGTGTTTCGGGAGCCATATAAATGACCGAGACAAGCCACGTACCCTTCGACTTGGTCGGAAAGAACAGAACATGGTCATAGGTTCTCTCGCCCAGGTGGAACAGGCGCAAGCTGTCGCTTTTGGGGGTTTCATAGTCAATCTTGAAGCCGCGTCCTGTTTGCAATGTAGTGTCAGCACCCTGTGATTCTCTCGGCTTTCAAAAGGCTGCACGTACCTCCCAAGTCGCCTAAGAACTTGGAGTAGCCCGCCTTCTCGCCGACATCCTCCAGTACGACCAGCAGCCTGTCGCCGCTGGAGCTGACAGCTTGAACGACGGCGACAAGCAGTAAAACGATGAAGGACACCAGGGACTTCATCGTGGGCGGGCGTCTGCGTCTCCGCAATCAATTGGCTTCTTAGAGAACAGAAGAAAGGAAGAGAGATCGCGACAGCATGAGGTGGTCCGCTGCGCGCATAGGAGATGTGGTGGGATGAAGGGGCGGCGTTGTCTCTCGATGTTAAAGGACCAGCTGTCCAACAGAGTGGCAGCAGCAGCAGCGGCGGCGTCAACTTTTTGGAGAGCTCTGGTATACGTACGCAATTAGCTTCGTACCTGCCAAGACTCCACCGCGGTCCATTGACCAGGGTCCGCAGCCCAGTGACAGATGGCGATGTCTCGATGTACCTAAGTACCTACCCAGCGCATATTAAGTAAGCATAGATAACTAGGTACAGACTAGGTACCTACAGATCTGTATTTACACGCGGTTTTTCCGCCGTCTTTGGAACGCACAGACCATCGACATCATCCGGGCACCTGCGTGAAGCTCACGACCACACACAGCTACATGCAGCAAGAACCTTGAGACGTCAGCGCGACCGACACACTACAATTCAATTGAGTGTCAAGGTATCTAGGTACGTAAGACAATTACAACTCAGTTCCAATCCGAGAAAGCCCGCTCACGACGGCTCCCCACGCAGAACAGCAGCAGCATTATTTGCACAAATGGGCAACCCGACACCACTCTTCTGGGCCGGCCCCATCCGGTATTGGCGCTGGGCGGCGCGCGAGCGCCCGGCCTTCTTCTGGTCCGTTATCATCGGCGGCGCTGGCCCTCTCATGCTCGTCACTGTCCCGCCCGCCTTGCGGAAGCTCGGCTACGAGCGGGCGCCGCCGATCCCCATGACCTATCCGAGTACGATACCCCCCCCTTCTCTCTCCCCCCAAGACTCACCGAGGCGGTGGTTTCTTCGCTATATAGGCACAGATATAACTTGAGAAAAGGGGAGGAAGGAAGGACGGAAGGAAGCAGGGAGATATTGCTAACGAACGAGCGTACGCAGTTCCCACCGGCCCGCGAAAGACGTTATCCGGCTACGACGATTAAGTTCCCCGAGCTGTTTGGGATAGAGGACGCATGACAGGAGATGCAGAGGAACTGTACATAAGAGGGACATATCCTCTGAAGACCCCGAGAGGAGGACAACCCAAGTTCGAGGTGATATGGGACGGGATTCCCAGAACACTCACCCGAGAGGACATGGCGTATCATCAAGATGCAAATCATCAAATAAAAAACAATTCAGTTAAAACTCGATCAATTGGGCCGTCCGTATATTGCCATGACCGGCGCCGCATCTCTCTCTCTCTCTCTCTCTTAGCCTGGCTACGCCCCTTTTCTAAATTGTCTATCCTGTAGACCCAAGCGATGACGATGATACACAAATCCCGACATAGTATAAAGTGGAGGAGTGCCCCCATGTATCTCTCTCTCATCAAACATAACTCCAGGCTATGCAGCGTTGCTTCGCGCTCGCACTCTCAAAAACCGAAGTGACGAACTTCCCTGTTGGGTCAAGCTCTACCTTTCCCGTTGAATCAGGTTCCATTCGTACTAAATAGACATTGTTAGTAACAGTGTCTCGTCTTCTTATTTGCAGTGGGGCATGTGAACTTACCACCCGTCCGTCATCATCGCCCGTGTACACCAGTTGCGGCATCGGTGTGATGCAAGTAATTGCTGCCTCGGTGTTCGTCCCCGTCTCGCTACGCGTATCGATGTGGTCGAGGCGTCGCACGAGCTCGAGCGCCCACTTCCCGTTCTTGATGACCCGTTTCCAGATGTTCACCCGACCTCTCCTATGTCCCGTGAAGAGGAGATAGTTCTCCAGCCATTCGTTTCCTGAACCCTCGTAGAACGAGCATGAATGTACGTAATCATCGTGCTCAATGCACACGTTCTGGTCAAGGAGTAAGTCGCCGTTGATGGTGTATAATGCCACGTTCGGACCCGAACATAGCATGATCTCGCCTGACACGTCGTTGATGCGCGCACACTCGACGGGCCGGGTGCTTGATAGCTTTCGCACGAACTCGAGACGATTCAGGTCCCAGAGGAACGCGTGACCGTCTCCAGAGACCGTGACAAAAGTGCTGAACGCCTTGGACACCGCGATGGCCGTGACAGGTGTCTTATGCCCGAAAAGCGAGGACCTATGCAGCAGCTCGACGTGTTTGCCCGACGCGCCCTGGATGCTGAAGACAGATACGACGCAGTCTTCTCCGGCCGTGATCAGTGTCTTGGAGTCTGCCACGACCACACAGGAAATCTGGCCGATGTGCAAGTTCTCGCTGACGCCAGCGCTCTTCCTGTTCTCGGTGAAGAAGAACCGCACGCTGTTGTCCGCGAATCCCCACTCGATATACTTGTCGAAGAAAGGAGGAAGATTAAGACGGAACGGTGATGAACATAGGAGGCGATCTAGCTTTGGCGAATAGATCAACGACGCTACACGTTCACGACTTTCAAGGAGCGGGTGGGGAATCCGCGCAAGAGCATGGCTGGATGTATCCAGTCTTTTTGCCGGGGACGTAACATTTTCCCGGGCCGGATGGGATTTGGCGAACACTTGATGGGGTGTCTGTCCGAAGTTGTGGATGATGCTGGTGGTAGCATGCCTTTCATTCGAGTCGGTGATCTTGTCGAGATCTTTGGCCCCGTAATACGAAAGGTAGTGGAACACGTTCAGATTCTCCACAGCCGCCTCGCCACGTTGCTTGTGGCCAAATATCAAGTCGATCCAAAGGTGGAGGTGTTGGCTGACGTATGGACTTTCCAGAGCTTCGCGATGCTTTGCAACGAATATCTTGGGGTCGCCTTTTGCCCAGGGCGGCAATTCGACGTGGTTGACCCGGCCCCCGTCCCCCTGGCGCTCACCAAAGTTGTACCCATTCACATTTGTCAAGAAGTCCGGGAGATAGAAGAACTCGGGTATAAGTTCTCTAACATCAGACCCGTTGTCCTGAGAGGCAGACCTCCATGATCCTTCGATCGAGAAGAAAAGCCGATCTGCATGGTCGAAGGCACCGCCTTGTAAGAGAATGAAGGACTGGACGAAGGGTGGTAACCGGATCAAGTACGATGCTACAATCATGGCAGATGAATAGTGCGTGCCGTAGTGGAAAGGTGTCTCGCCAATTTCGGCCAAACTAGTATACCTGGATCGATACTCGAACTGGCGTTTCGCAGTCTGTGCACCCATTGGTTTCGACAGATCTCGGAAAGTAGCGGGATCGTTCAGGTCCAATTCGTCACTCGTGTAATCGGCTATGACCCATGGGAAGACAGGATACTGCGTCAAGTCATTGAATGTTCGACCTGCCATCGTATTGACGAGCATCAAATAGTGGAAGTTGGAGATTTCCCCTCTTTGCCACCGCCGCATGGCAGGGTTCCAGGGGCCAGAATTGAATATACTGCCAAATTTGGATCCAAAAGTCTGAGGAGAGTCTTCAAAAACCCTAAGAGATTCTAAACGCCATGCATCTTCGGGATTAGGCAGCGAGTTGGCACCGGCTGTGTGTGGAGTTTTGTTGGCAAGTCTTGAGAAGACTTCATCTCTCATCGCCGAATTTCTGGCTGTCAGGAGATAACTGCGGCCATCGGTGAAGAAAATCTCGATTGCAACATCCCTGAACAAGAACCGCCTTTTCGATATGCTGATGACATCGTGCCATCTCCAGCTGCGCGAATCCTGAGCACTACGAATCGACGTTTGACGGCCCTCGCTGGACTTTGCCCCTGTGATTATCTGAGAGAAAGGGTCGCGCTCTTCAGCTGGCGCCTCCCATACATTAACTATTTCCCCGTCTGCGCATTGGAAGAAATTGTCCATTATGTAGAGTGCATTCCTTCCGATGAGGAGAATGCCTTCACATGCTTCGAGACCAATGACCCGCGAGATATTGTAGACTTGCTGCACAGCATCCCCTTGCTGCAGGCGCCTCATGACTCTTCGGTTTTTATCCTCAAAGCCATCTTCGCCGTCATTAGGGTCGTTGGGGTCATCAATCAGCTCGAAATCGTCTTCGGGAATCGCTGGCTGATCAGAGGACTCGGTACCAGGCTGTGTATTAGCGGACGGAACGGGCTCGTCATCAGCGCCATCACTGATAGATACCTTCGCCTTTGGTTCTGACGCCGGTGTAGATTCGGCTGGTGGCGGAGTGCCCGAGGCAGAGGTTACCGTAGTGCTCACCTTCGGAGTGGAGGGTGGTGGCTGATCAGTCTTGCGTTTCGGCTGGAATTGATCGTGCGGGGAGGTAACGTCGGGCAAGAGCCGAAGACGCATACGATTACGACCCTCCGTTCGATCCAGCTTCCACTTAGTAGGGGAAGCTTCATATAGAACAGCTCCAGGTCGATTCAGGTCTCCCTGCATCCGGATGAAGGCAGAAGAGAAAAACGCATTGTCGTCTTGCTGATCCTGCATGAGGCGCTGATGCTTGAAATGCTCAGAAGCATAGATGGACTTCATCCAAGCGGAATTGGCCATTTCATGGCGTAGAAGAATATTGTCTCGCTCGACCATTTCAAAGTGCCATCGCTTCAAGGTCTCCTTGCGCTTCGTGAGTCGTGACCTAGCTGTCTCCGACGTGCGGTGGTTTTCGGCACTAACAAACTCCTCCCAGGTCCGTGAAATACTCCCGAAGAACAACGTGTCCAATGAAGGGCGATGCTCGTCAACCCACTCAACAAAGGTTTCAGTATCGAGTTCGGTAAGTTTCTGGAAGCTCGTCGCCAACGGTGCTTGGTCCGAGGTCATCAATAACCGGAACAGTGACAAGCATTCATCGGGCTTTTGGACAAGCATAATACGCCAGATGTTGACAGCAGCAAGCCTTACAGCCTGCCTTGTATCGATAAGCTTGGAGTAGAGTTGATACCAGAATAGCTTCATATAATCGTCATCGACAGACAATGATTCCAATACGACCATTTGCCAATAAAGAATCTTCTCCATGGAAAAGTTGGCTTCAGTCTCGGTGGTTTCTGGACTGTCCATTTCCGACAGTCTCAAGAGGATCAGTTTAAGGAACGAAGCCCGAATGGTGGACACAGCTTGGCTGCAGAGTCTGACGGTCTTCATCTTGGCGATTTCTGGCTTCTGAAGATATTCGAGTAGAAGCCCAGCAAAATCTAACATCGACTCAGTTCCATTCATGAACCAACCTTCGAAGATGGCCTCCACCATGTGTAAACTGAATCTGGCCATATTCGTAAGTACTTTAGGCTCACCCAAGACTTTCCAGTTCAACTTTATGGACGTAGACATGTGGACGATTGTGTTTCTCAACACGTAAGATTCGAAGTAAGCCTGGTGCTCCTGAAAACCTGGAGGGACCTTGAGAAACAGTCCAAATCCAGGAAACTCTTTCCGCGCCAACAACTGGTCCATAAAAACGCCAATGACGAGCTCCAAGATACCCTCTAGCACGCTGTGACTAGCACTCGGGGTAGTAATCTTGTTCTTTGGAGACATTGCATGGACAAGGCGGGCTGGACTAGGTTGAGGCGACTTTTGTGACGTCAGCAGAATGAAGGACGATGCTTTCCGCAGTTGGCTTCCTCTATGGCTATTTCCTTGGGTCGGCGTTGCTGAGTCGGTTGCGCTGGAAGTTCTGATTACTGGACTTGCACCCGTTGTTCCTACCACCGGACGAATAATGACATCGCCGCCTTCAAAAGTAAGAGTCGAGTCCCTCGAGCTCAGCTCTGTCTCGGGAGTGACCGAGTCTGTGCTCACAATGGCGGGATAGAGACCAGACAGCAGCAGCCTCACATAGTCTGAGGATAACGCGAAATCTCTGAAGTCGGCCGATTGGGCATGAAGGTCTGCCATAAATCGAATGACGATTTGAAGCACAGCAGCATTGCCAGCATTCCGCTCGAAGCGCGGTTGAGGGGATTCTATACTGACGTTTAGGCAAGCTCTCTAGAAAACAGAAATGGACTTACGACGTGACTCCAGTTCCTTTTGAAGCGACATTGATCGCGCCCGTGGTCTTGTCACTGTGGACTCTAGACTAGTAGTCGATAGTAATGCCAGATCTCGCTCCCCCGGGGGCGGAGAAGCTGGATCTTCCTGGTTTTTCAGGACGTCTTTGACACCGTGCTGAAGCATTGCTGTGATGATTGGCAGCGCATCAGGATTGGTAATCCTAGACTTCCCGAAGGTCTCGATGAGGCTGAAAAAGTCGAAATTCTTCTCAAAGTCGATTTCTGCAACATCGTATCCGAAAAGGATGCTGAAACAGATGGGCCAGAGAGTGGGAATATCCCACCATCGCTTGAGGCGCTGTGCCATGATACAGAAACCGCCAGTCTTCCCAGAAAACTTGCTAGTATAGGCCGATCCGTGGGTGACTAACAGTCTAGCGAGTATCTTGCAGCCGTAAACTACAATCTCCGCGTCGTCTTCTGTGAGGAGATACAAGAGCCACTGGGCCATCATCAGCTTGGAATGGTTCTGCGGTGGCCGGGCGTCAAGTACCTTGTTTGTCACGGTTTTCGCAAATTTCCGGATAATTGCCAGGTTCCCCTTTTCACACAGCAGCTGACTATACATCTTCAGCAGACGTATGCCGACGTCCTTCTTCGTGAGCATTCGCGGACCGTTCTCGCCAGAAACGCTACTCTCGATCGTTCGTCGCCGCGAGATGGGGCGGTTCACCACTGTTGCTGACTTTGGCGTGCGTGGAAGAGACCTCGACGGAAGATGGAAGGCGTAAGTGATGAAGAGAGCCAGAGATCGATGTACTTCCGTGTTATAATTACATCTTACGAGGTTCTCGATAGCGCTCATAAAGAAAGGCAGAACCTTTTCAGGGAGTGGCTCAGACTTCACAGCATCGAGCAGCCTCTTTACAATGCCTAGAGCGAAGTATTGTCAGCATGTGTAAGGCTTTCAGGGGTTGAAAAAACTCACGCATTCGAAGTAGTCTGCGGTTATTGTACTGGTGGTATTTGCTCATAACAGCAAAGCTCACAAACTGCTTATAATAAAGTTCTTGAATGATCGGTACGCATTTCCTCCATCCCTCAAAATCGACTAAAAGAATGCGGTATGCCAATGGGTTGATGATGACGGATTCGAGGGGATCGTTGTGCTTGTATCCAACAAACCCCAAGACAAGGCTGAGAAGCTGAAGGCATAGCTTATCCCTTTCGGGGCCCTGAAGCAGTAACCTTTCAGTCGGGCCATCACTCGCAGGCCCTGAAAAACCTAGCTTTATTCTCAGAAGGGCGGCCAGAATTGCATATCCCCCGTCCTTCTCCATGGCCTCACTATTCCGCCAGCTGGCGTTGATGCATCGAAACAGCATCTCGACGGCACGAACCAGCGTATCGGCTGAAGAAGCCCGTTCGACCAGCTTCAGCGCGAGCGGCGAGAAACCCGCTAACCGCCACAGCGCATCATCGAAGAATTGGGGAGTTGCAACAATAGGATTCCCTGTCAGAACGGCCACGCCGTTTGAGCGAAGGAGTGCGTCGTTAATTGAAGGGAGTGCGGTGTTGATGGCTATACCCGTCCCGTTCCTCAAGACCATTTGTACAAGAGTATTTGCTGGTCCTCGGGACAAAGCACGAATCAGTTGCGACTCGCCAAAATGCTCCTTTTCCCGGAATATCGAAGATGGCATTATGCTTAGTAGAATATGATGCTCTGGTACAACATAGCTAGCTTTATCCCTGATAACCTTCATAATATCAGAGTCATCTTTTCCAGTACTGACAAGGTCATTTCGGAGCCCAAGGGCGGCTGAGGCCTTGTATGTCTGGAACCCACCGAGACAATCCTGGAAGTTCCCTTGGTAATGAACACCCAGCCGACTAGGAACTGAGAGGAAATCTTCACTCAAGACGTCATCAAAAAGATGAGCTGTCCCAAGTGACCATTTCGAATGGATTAGTCCAGCACCTAAGTGTGAAGAAAGTTCCCGTGGGGTCCCTATGAATGCTTGAACAGGCATGGTCTTGTTACTATTTGAGGTAAATGAAGCAAAACTTTCCGTGCTGGCATTTGTCAAAGGCGGCACAACGGGATAGGTTGCTCGTATTTGTTCGACAAACTCTCCGTTCACGTATAAGGAGGCTTTGCTGGGTGTCATTGTTTTAGATCTTCTGTGTGCCACTGCAATGTGATACCATTTATTCTCCTTAAAAGTAAAGGTCCTGAACCGGACACTCGGCCGTTGCGAGGTGACAGAGGTTTGCAGTATGAAATTTCGAGTATCTTTTTCGAGATATGCAAGAAGAAAGCATGTCTGAGTCGAATCAAAGACTCCAAAAAGTGTGGTGTGTGACCGAGGATCAAAATGATCCACCCGGACCCAGGCCGCGAATGTGTATCCAGCGGACGACTGAGGGGGGAATTGTCGGCCCAGATTAGGGAGCTCAATAGAGGAATGGCCATGTATTGAGAGGTCGAACTGGATGAACGGAGGGCCACTATGCTTCTGCATCATGTCCAAGCAGAAATCCGATGAACTTAGAGAGGGGTTGAGTAATAGGAGCTGAGCATCGATAAGCCGGTTCACACCAAAAGGCATGAGATCTCGACAAAGATCAAGAACTTTCTCTCTTTCCGTGTCGTTGAGTGTGTTGTCGTTATCAAAGGCGAGTTTCAGAAACCGAGAGAGCACGCCTGTCTCATGAACCAGGCAGAGGTTGATACTTGACGCATTTATAATCGAGGAGAGAACCTTGAGCACGAGCAATGACGCCACATTTTCGCGGGAGCCTTTTTCGTGTGGAACTGCCTCCCAAAAATCGACAATAGTACGCACAACTTCGGGATTCTGTAGAATCGATTTGGGGCCAATGGCGTTTTTGACAGCTACCTCAATCGACATCATTTGTTCTTCTGTGCGAGAAGTCTCATGGTCTTCGCTCCTGGCCCCATCCTCTCCCGTCCCAGTTTCGGTTGGCGCAACAAGCACCCATGGCGTAGCCTCTTCCGATGCGACTGAACAACATAACTCGTCCAGCGTGGGATCGTTCAGTGAGAAAGCTAGAAGTTTCCCAAACAACTGACAGCTTGTCCAAAGGTCCGCGTCGTTACCTCCGAGGCCAATGCTTGCAATTATTTGTTCCAGCGCGTCCCATCCACCTCCTTCGACTCTTGTGCGGAAGTACCGGCGATTGCCGGGGTGGCCACAAAAGGCGGCTGATAAGACACTAAACACAGCATGGAGGACGTCAAAGCAGCTCTTCTTTTCCTCGCTGCTGCGTTTCTGAATATTGTAGAAGCCGGAAAACGATCGCAACACGTCGAACAACCGATGAAATCCTCGAAGGTGCCTGAAATCATCCTGGACAGAGCTCGGCGGGGCGGTTGCAGAAAGGTGTTGTTGGATCTGCCGGGTTCGGTTCACTAGCGCCTCGCAATCAGGGTATCCATTCTCGGAAGGCGTAGAAATAGTTGCAGACACGCTATCGAGGAGTGCCAGGAGGACTTCGGTAGCCTTGCTCGTTGCCAGCGGTGTCGACGCAGACGTGGATGTTCGGTAGCGACCCGTTCGTGTGGACATGGTGATGGTTGCGGGGAACTACGTAAAGATGCGCCGCGCAAGTCTTCCTCTCCTCATATTAAAGAGGTCGGAAATGCTAGCACCCTGGCGGGGTCTAGGCAACTGTATACACTGGAGGGCATCGAATACCTGGTGGGAGGGGCGAGTTTGTGAGCTGAGCGCTTGTGGAAGCGCAGAACTAGTTGAGGTTGTCAATTGGGAGGAGGTGGAGAGCGTTGAGATCGGTGAAGATCCAATTGAAGCGCTGATCGAGCACACCAGCTTCGCTTTGTCAAGCACCAGGGTTCAAAGAAAAAGCACAACTGTCTATTACTTTCAACGTTCGTCAACTAAACCGACGTCAGTTCGAGATGTCAGCCGAAGGTCGTATTACCTAACTTAGGTCGATAGCTAAGACTAGGTACCTAGGTAGCAGATAGCGCCCTTCATACATTGTGGCTTGCGTGTCTCCCAGAAATCACCGAAGGCTGTGCTCGCTCGTGTGGCTCCTGCCGCCACAACCTTCCACTGCCAGACATCCGTGCAGTTGAGTGTACCTAGGTACCCCCAGCCACACCAGACACTCTCACATGATATAAGCTGCATTGCTTTGGATACTCTCAAATGTCCAGCGCATCATTGCTATCTACCTAGTACTGTATCGCTGTACCTATAGTCCGGAAAATCCGGCAGAAAGGAAAGGCTGAAGTAGAATCTTGTAGGCAGTTAGTTTTCAGGTTGGCAGGGGAAAAGGAACAAGTCGATGATGTCGTTCAGTGCATAGGGGTATTGCCCCTTAATAACGTATACGGCCTGACCGCTCGTGACTCACAACGGTGAACAGAATAAGTTCCATCTGGAAAGCTACTTCGAACGGTTGTGCCACAATATGACTGGACTGCTGGTGGTGCACTGTCGTCTATATGGTCTGATGAGCCGGCCTATGTACTTACCTAGGCGGCTCCGAATTGTAACGCCGGCATCCGAAAGATTCTGGCGCCCAGTCACAGGTAACTCAAGCGCTTCACTGTCAGGATAAAGATATGTACGCGAGTTGGATTGTATTCATAAATGCACGATCAACTTCGTGTTTCTTCACAAGCAAAGGTAAGTACGAAATACTTGAGCGCATATCTAGATAAGACAGGTACTTCAGAGGTGACTTGCCTACTACCAGGTACCTAGGTAGGTAGATAGTTTCCTTGAGAACACTCCAATCCTAGCCACGCTGTGCTTTTAAGTTCTGGTTATAACTTTGCTAATACGAATGCATCTGAAAGACATGCGATGGAATCACTGCCTTGCGATTCATGAACGAACGAGGCTTTCAAGTAATTGGAAAGAGGTGTCTGTGGCATCTTCACACCTATCTCCTATCTATTGAATAGTATTGTACGCAGAGTGAGCACGTGCCATGTTGACTTTGCCAAGACCTATCCGAGTCAGGCGTACATCCCATATATACAGTATGTGTGGCAGCCAGCGGGTCTTCGCCTTGAGCTCCAATTACCTTAACCCTGGCAAACCCCGATGCAATTGCTCGCAACTTGAAGGTTAGATGGTGTCATTGGTTAAGTTTCACACCGCGCAACCAAGGTTGGGGGCAAAAAAGGTGCGTTGTCAATGATTGGCTTGAGCTCATACTCATCGGATGGAGATAGATGATCTATGCCGTCGTGATGTCCACGAGACAGCTCATAGGTAGTTGACTGTAGCTCTCTCTGGGTCTTATGAAGCACTCAGGGTCCAAGGCTGCATAGCCGGATACCTTATCTACCAGTCGGTGGTCATGTGTGATTGCCCCGGAAACTCCAGCGGCCCCAGTTTGGCTTAGAACTACCTAGTCACATGTAGGTACAGCCCGAGTGGAATGGAGCTTGGAGGTACAGATTACAGATACAGGTACTTGCCTAGCAACTAGGAGGTAGCCACCGCCAATAGACCCGGTATCGGTATTAGTCGCACAATCATGTTCCAATAGACGTGCTTGGTGACAACAGCTACCCCTGCCGCAACCGAGCTCTACGTTGCCGGGAAGCCCATCAGAAGAACGTCAGCATATCGCTTCACTCGAACATTACAGAAACAGAGCGGAATGTCCGATGGATCGTGTGCAGCTCCGAACCGCCGTGACGATCGTCTGTTGGGGAATGAGTGTGCAAGGTACACTAGGTACCGCAAGCGACGACCACCGCGCTCTAGCCTAACTTGATTGGGCCCTGTGACAAGGGCCTTAGCTACTTTGGCACTAGCGTTCCATTCTTATCAGCGTGAGATTGGGGGGTGACGTGTGAGCCGTTGCAGCTGCGCAGGCACCTTTATCTACCTTCCTCGACGACCTCGGGAGCTTGCTCTTCTCTCCTCCTTCAACTTCCATCTCCCTCATCCCATCTCCCATCACCTACCAAGCAACCTTATCCTCCTTCCGCGGCAATCCCCCCTCCGAGGCATCATTAAGTTGATTCCTCGAGCTTTCCTTTCTTTTCCAGTGGTTTTTTGCATGTCCTAGAGTCGCAGGTAGACTTGTCATCCTTCCCTAGTGCAACCAACCACTACAGTTTGGTGTATCCATCGCCGACCGCACACATCCCATCAATATGAGAGGCCTCTTCGTTCTCTCCTTAGCCTACGCCGCTGTTGCGGCACCCTCGTTCAGCTACGAGACCATCCACGATGGGGCTGCTCCCGTAATCTCTTCGACCACGGCCGAAGAGGTCCCCAACTCGTACATTGTCAAGTTCAAGACTCATGTTACCGAAGCTTCGGCTGCGGACCATCACTCTTGGATCCAGAAGATCCATGAGGAACGCGAGGATGAGCGATTGGAGCTCCGGAAGCGCGGTCAGTTCCCGCTGTTCGGTGATGTTACCGACTCCTTCAAGGGTCTCAAGCACACCTTGAAGATCGGCGGTGACTTCCTCGGATACTCCGGTCACTTTGACGACGGTACCATCGAGGAGGTCCGAAGACACCCTGACGTGAGTCCCACTTCCAGTCCAAGTTCATGGCGTCGTTGGATGTCATGAGCCACCCTCTGATAACGTGCTAACGGAAAACCCCAACAGGTCGAGTTCATCGAGAAGGACTCTATCGTCCATGCCCTCCAAGAAGATGAGCCAGACCTCGAGAAGAACGCACCCTGGGGGCTGGCCCGAATCTCCCACCGGAAGCAGCTCTCCTTCGGCACCTACAACAAGTACCTTTATGCCGCCGACGGT
Organism: Xylaria sp. JS573; assembly: GCA_000966885.1. NCBI lineage: Eukaryota > Fungi > Ascomycota > Sordariomycetes > Xylariales > Xylariaceae > Xylaria > Xylaria sp. JS573. Next base: position 495,720 of record JWIU01000098.1, on the reverse strand, counting down.
GGTGAGGGTGTTGACGTCTATGTTATTGACACTGGTTGCAACATCGAGCACGTTGACTTCGAGGGTCGCGCATCGTGGGGCAAGACAATCCCGTCCGGCGATGAGGACGTCGATGGCAACGGCCACGGTACCCACTGCTCAGGCACTGTTGCTGGCAAGAAGTACGGTGTTGCCAAGAAGGCCAATATCCACGCTGTCAAGGTTCTCCGGTCTAACGGTTCTGGCTCCATGTCGGATGTCATGAAGGGTGTTGAGTGGGCCGCCGAAGCCCACCTTGACCAGGTTGCCAAGGCCAAGAAGGGCTCTCGCAAGGGCTTCAAGGGCTCGACTGCCAACATGTCCCTTGGTGGCGGCAAATCCCCCTCGTTGGACCAGGCTGTGAACGCTGCGGTTTCTGCTGGATTGCACTTCGCCGTGGCTGCCGGCAATGATAACGCTGATGCCTGCAAGTACTCTCCGGCTGCTGCTGAGAAGGCTCTCACCGTCGGTGCCAGTGCTCTTGATGACAGCCGTGCTTACTTCTCCAACTGGGGCAAGTGTGTCGACATCTTCGGCCCTGGTCTCAGCATTCAGTCCACCTGGATCGGCAGCAAGACCGCCATCAACACCATCTCCGGCACCTCCATGGCTTCCCCTCATCTCTGTGGTTTGACCGCCTACTTCCTGTCTCTCCAGCCCAGCAAGGACTCTGAGTACGGCCTGGCCGACATCACCCCGGAGAAGCTGAAGAGCAACATGATCAGCATTGCCACCAAGGGTGCGCTCTCGGACATTCCCAAGGACACCCCTAACCTGCTCGCCTGGAACGGTGGCGGTTACTCGAACTACTCCCAGATTGTCGCCCAGGGTGGCTACGTTGCCGAGGCCCCCGCTGACAACTCGTTGTCGCTCGAGGACCTGGAGAAGGCCATCGAGAAGGACTTCAACGTCGTCTCCGGCACTGTCGTCAAGGGCGTCTCTTCGCTCTCCGGCAAGGCTGAGGAGCTCTCCAACAAGATCCACCAGGTGGTCGACGAGGAGCTCAAGGAGTTCTTCGAGGAACTCCGTCAGTAAGATTGTTATTGGAAATGGTTTTCGGGCTAATGGAATTCGAGGTTGAAGCGTCCGTTAACCACGAAGCTGAAACAGCGCGTTGGTAATGGGGATGTGGTCATTGGAACACCTGGCTACAAGTTTCATAATTTTCTACTGTACACGCGAAGGTGGATTCGATGGTGATACGGTATCATTTCATAGACCCGTCTAGTTTTTGGCGCAATTCAATCTTTTCAATATCGACATGAACAATTACCCTCAACGTTTCCAAGTAGAGTATGGTGTTGCAAGATCATAGACCAGGAAGTAGATGAGGTTATGTTGATACATCCAACAGTTACTCACCTGTCTCGCTAGGATAAGTAACGGCATGTGTAAATATGTAGAAATTGTACTTGCCTAGAAGATCTTATGTTGGCAAGGTGATAGATACATGTGTATGTTGTTATCCACATGATTACCTACCTCCTACATGTAGGCACAAAGGCAACTGCGAGATACACGAACATGTATCCAGGTAGTGCTACGCCTTAGGTATGTTGGTAACATGTACCTCTGGTCTTTCTTTTCACTCACGGCCTACATGTAGGCATGTAGTACATATACAAGATACCTTAGGTACATATTATTATAGATGTACATCTATCAAGCAGTCCTTAGGCAAGTACCCCCAAAGCTTTCGCAGATTTAGAATCAACAGACACGGAAGGAGCACCCCAGCCAAGCGCATAGGTTTAGACGACAGGACCTCTCACGCATTGCACATTGTATTCATCTTCACATATGCTCATTTTGATACATGCATTCCTCGAGATTCAGCACTATCATCATCAACCGAGATTTCCACGTCAAAGACGGTGGGCTTCTTTTTGGTTAGCTTGTATACAACACAAGCTGGAGGCAATAGTAATTCAGTAATTCTGTTGGCGTTCCCTACGTCCCTTCTTCCTTGGTCTTCTGTTTAGCCTACCATACACAGACAGGTTATTAGACTCAAGCCACCATGCACCGACGAAACAGCACCAGATCGCACCGCGTCGACCACCGCAAGTCCGTATCTTCCGCGAGAAGCGTCCACTTGGAGCATATACACCCTGACACTGCCGAACGTGATGCCCAAGCTGCTGCCGCGCAAGCCTTTGCGATGGCGAGGGAACGTTCTGCTATGAATACCGCGCCATGGCCACCTCCGCGTAGGAGCGAATCCAGTAGAATTGGTAGCTACGCTGGCTATCACGAAAGACTTAGTGACGACTCTGTTATCCGACCTCAGCAAAGCCTACGTTACCTTCGGAGACGCCTACAATCCACGCCAAGTTATACCGCAGATACAACTCCGACTCGGAAAGCCAATACGATGAGACTTCGAGCCACCGGAAACAGTATCGAGTCTCGTCCAGAAAGCAGTGCGTCTGCTTCAGGCATGGTCTCTGCTACCAAGGGAGCAGCAGGGGATTACATCAATGCACTCATTACAGGTGAGGAGTATTACACACCTGAAGATGACATTGCGTCAGCTCCATCTTCCTATCGGCGAATTCGCAAGTCCCGATCCATGTTCACCGGCTCGGAGGCTAGCATGACGTCTCGAAGATATCGTCCAAAAGCTACATCATCAGCAGCAGGGAGTCAAACAGACCAACGACCTTCCGATGAAAATGTACCGCCTATGGGTTTGAAAGCACCTAAATCGATGTCCTTCTTGAAAAGCCATCGGGATCAGCCATCCCAATTCCTGCAGTCGCAACCCTCGAGTTTCTTTCGTTCGGGCACCGATAAAATTCTCAGGAAGAGTATGAGAGACACCAGTAACAGCACCCTGCCTTCCGGCGCAAATTATTCCAAGGATGGGAGCATAAGGGGCAGGGCCAGGAAGGTTTCGCAAAACTTCAAGCACAAGTTAAAGACTTTCTTCAGCCTGAGCAAGGGAGAAACCGATGAGGGTGTTTTCCCTCCCCAGCAGATCGAGACTTCGAAGTCTTACACTGCAGATCCAGATAACCCGAGTCATAACGAGGACAGTGAATATCCATTCGAACCTGTTGCGGAAGACGCCGCCCTTTCTCGCGTCACTTCTGGTGTTCCATCCCTGCACGCTGTCCCTTCATACCAGCAACTTCGTTCCCGAAAAGGCAGCCTCGAGAGCTTGAGGAGTGAGAGGAGAGACTCGGATGAAAGGTCCCGTGTGACGAGCTGGACAAATTCGGATACCAACACCCTGAACACTTTGAGTAGCCATAGAGGTGAATGCGATCGACAGCGTTTGTCAGTCATAAAGGAAAATGGCACGCACATCTCCTCATCATCGGCAAGGCGTAATGATGTGATCAATCCCTTTGAACGCCCGAACACTAGTCTTATCTCCCTCCAGCCACAAATGCCGCCGCCACCAGCGACCATTGACAGCCAAAGGATCTATTCTGCCCTCATGAAGAAACTTGACCTAACACAGAGGCAACAAAACATTGACGACTACGTTAAATCAGGGATAGTACCTCCAAGGAGTAGTTCTAGAGATCGCGGGAGCCAAGGACGAAATACACCAGCCACAATTCGTCAAGTTGTTTCCGAAGATGGTTCAGATTCTTCTTCGACAAGAACAGTTGAAAGAAAGCCCGTCCCTTGCACCATTACGACCACCACAGCTCTAGGTGGATACCCTCCGCAGGTCGGCGCCAGAAGTTCTTTGGAAAAATATGCGTTTTCGTCTCCGACATCCATTGCATCAGAACAAAAAGCCACGGGAGCTAACGACGGAGATGATAGGGATATTCATCCTCTAGATGCCGAAGTACCACCTCCCATGAGAACACTGTCAGCTCGTAGTTCAGCATTTTTTGCCAGCCCTACCTGCCATCTTTTTCGCACAGAGAGCCCCTACAGACGTGCGGTTCAAGATTCGATGAAGACAGCGCGGCAGGACACGCAACCAAAATCGCCTGAATATAATCCTTGGATGCGATCCCTTACGAACCTACCAATACGCTGCCCCAGTACATGTGAGTCAGAGGTAGATAAAAAGATGCAGTATGCTGAAAGCATATATTCATCCACAACAGAAGAGCCAGGCCGTCGTTCTTACAATCTATCAGCCCTGGGAGACAATTTCTCAAGACCGCCCAGCAAACATGGTGATGCTACAATCTTTGTCGACCCCCCGGTTTATCGACCCGCTCCACCTCTATCTCCCAAGGGCCGAGATGTATCATCCGCTAGCTCGGTGGAATGGAAGACATGGTTATCTGCCAATGTATCAAAGCTTGAGAGGCATCCCGATCACCCCGGTCCGGGCGATCTGGAATTTGTAGTCCCTACCTGCCGCCCTTCGGGCCACTTCCGCGAAGAAGCTCAAATCAACGATGACGAAGAACAGACAACGTTAGAAGTGTATGAACCCACAAGGCCCGGGAGTGAGCTCGTAGCGGCCGAGAAGAATGTACAGCCTTCTTCACCACCTCAGGTGATTCAAAAAAACAAACCACCGACACCAGACTGTGGCAAAGAAAACGAAGCACCCGGCGCCCCTTCAACTCCACTTATGGGTGCTTTGTGTACCGCACCCTCTGCCTCAAGTCTGGCATCTGCTGGAGAAAGTTTGGACCTCTCGACAGGGCCCGCTGAGAAAGGAACTTTCGATTCTAGCACCCAGAAACCTCTGGCGCAAGTTTCATCGCTCAATAAGATTTCTAGAAATCGGCCACTTAGCAATTCGACACTGAGTGCTAAGCTTGTCAGAAGACGGCAACCCCGGGTAAAAGACAGCCAGACACCAAAGTCCAGTTCAGGCATTGCAGTGGCAGTTGATAAACAGTTTGGAGGAGTTGATGACAAAGGAGAATCTAACCATAAATATGATACCACTTCGCCATCAAGGGGCGAGAACGTCGGCCGAAAGGCTGGTATTGATGATGACCCATACAGCATTCAGGGATCTGGCATCTTTGGCCCCGAACCTGGTATAAGCAATTCGCAGCCTATGGGGAGCAAAAGGATGGTCGACATCTTCCTCAGTAGTCGGCGGAAGCGCTTATCGAGCAGTGGAGATGGTAAGGCCTTCTTGTAAGATAGCTGTGTTCTGGACGAGACGTTCGCTGTTTGGGTATACGGTGGGGTCTTGATATGGGAAGGCAGTGTTAATAGCCCTTATTCCAGAAGATTTAGTAATGGTTTGGTTGCCAGGCTATGGGGATTTGGGTTGTCTGGGTTGTAAAGAGTATAGATAGGTGTCGGTGTCACAGTAGCAGTAGATATGGCTAGGGTTGGTAGAGGAAAGAAACATGGGGAAATGAGGGGAGATGGGCTTGTTTGATTGTGTAAGGGTATGCCAAGGCATTGCTTAAAGTATAACTTATATGTGGCCGTTGAGGCTTTCTGTCGGAATAGACGGACCCTTGAGGGTTCTTTGTAATCAAAATTTATTTATTAATAAATGATCCTCTATGCTTACACAACTGCTCAATCCAGACTCAAAGACTGGTTGAACTGTAAGCGAAGTACAATCTTGCAAACGCCCATACGCTTCTCGTATATATTGCTTGTCGCTCATATCATCAGTTCCATTGCGTGCCAGACGCAAGAGAGAATACAGTTAAATAATTCGAATTCTAGTACGGAAATTTTGTGGAAGAGAGCGAACCAGATAATGCAAGATCTGTCACGTCGCTATACGAACTTCATTCTGATCCGGATGCGAACCCCAGCCCCTAAACCCTTGATATCTCCTGAAGCACAACAGATCCTAACTTTCTCAGTAGTCATCTCCACGGCTGATGACTTCCTTCACGGTAGGCCTGAGCAAGATCGTCTTGTACACTTTATTAACAGGGGCCTTCTAGATACCTTGAAGCGATTTACTTACATGCTCGAACTGGGCCGTATATGACCCCTTCACGTCGGCCAAAGGCGGGTAATCCTCGACGATGCCGGTCTTCACGAGGTGGTTTAACTGCTTAATTGTCAGCGTACTCCAGCTACACATTACCGGACCAGGCAGTGTCATACGCCGAGGAGATACTTCTCCTGCCCGATCCTGTCCAGATAGCGCCGGCAGAAGGGAATGGTGCCGAAATTCCTCTGGATAGTCCTCAACAGCGACCTGGCCGACGACAGGCGCAGGTCCGGGTTCCTCGGCGCGTCGGCGCGCAGGGCGTAATGCGAGGTCTCGCCGCGGTCGTGGACGCGCCCGCGGCCCGTGCTGCCGAAGGTCTCGATGGCGAAGACGTCGCCCTCCTCCATCTTAGTCATGTCGTCCGTCGCGAAGGCCGGCACGCTCTTGGCGCCGTGGATGCGGTACGGCAGGATATCGTGGCCCGCCAGGCCCCGGACCGGGCGGACCGGGTGCGCGACCCCGCCGATCTCGCACTCGTGGCTCTCCATCGCCTCCTGGATCAGCCCGCCCAGCTCGCCGAGCCGCACGTCGACGCCGGCCCCGCGCACGCCCGCCTCCGTCGCGTCGCGCACGGCCGCGACCAGCCCGTCGTAGGCCGGGTCGAAGGCCAGCGTGAACGCGCTGTCGACGATGCGCCCGCCCACGTGCACCCCGACGTCGACCTTCAGCACGCTGTCGCGCCGCAGCACCGTGCGGTCGCCCGCGCTGGGGCTGTAGTGCGCCGCCACCTCGTCGAGGTTCAGGCCCGTGGGGAAACCCATCCCGGCGACCAGCGCTTCGCCCTCGCCGCCCGGCCCGGGGTGCCCCGCCACCACCCGCCGCACGCCGTCCTCGATGCCCTCGGCGATCTCGAGCAGCGTCTGCCCCGGCCAGATGTGACGCCGCGCCCACGCCCGCACCTGCCGGTGCGCCTCGGCCGCGTGTCGGTAGTCGGCCAGGAAGTCGGCGTTGAGATTGTCGAGATGGCGCTTCTCCTCCGAGGTCGTGCGGTACCGGTTCTCGTCCGCGTACTCGACCTCCTCGCCCTTGGGGTAGCTGTTGTTGGGGAACAGCTCGGATATGAGGACGGAGGGGGGATCCGTCTGGACCGGAGGTGTCGGGGCCTTCTTCTTCTTCCTGGGCTTCCTCTTTTTGTTCTTCTTTTTCTTAGTGCCCCCTTCACTGGCGGCGGCGGCGGCTCCAGTGATATGTTCGTCCGCATCGTCGTCGGATTCCCCGCCAGAGTCTTCGGGCGCGTTGCCGTTTGCGGTCCCGTTAGCACCAGCTGTACTGGTGGCCTTTCCGGGTTCTTTGACTATGCGAGCTCCTGTTAGCTGGTGTCATATATTTTGTGCTAAAGAGACGTATAACACACCATTAAGAGTCTTAGGCCCATCCATGGGTACCTTGGAAGCCATCTTGCTGACGGGAGTGGTCTCCTAGGATTTCAGTTGGAAGAAATCGGCCGGCTTCAACACCAATTACTGCCCTGGCATAGGAACAATGAATAACAGAGCCAAAACTAGAAGAGGAAGAAGAGTGGGAGTCGTATTGGCAATAGGTAAGAGCTGAAATTGAGAAGGGTGTCGATTTTAAAGAGGCCATTGAAAGCTGACAATGCCCCCGCCTTCTCCCCCTGGAGCCTTTACATCTTAGTTACAGTAATTGTTGATATCAGTATCAGGTGTTCAAGGTCGAACCATACCGCTCTATGTTTCCACATGGGGAAATGTTGCCTGCCGAAGTGATATGTATTGAGCTGGTGAGTTGAGTGTGGTATTAAGCCACGACTACCTGACCATACGTGTATGAGCTCGAAAGTACAGTATGTTATTAATTCTAAGCCGGGTGTCACTTGATGGATAACTATAGTACATGCCTTTCTCTACACAGTCTTTGCGTTGTAGTCTTAAGGGCGCGCGCAGTAGATCGTCCGAAGGGCGCGGGGCGGGGAATGTTTCCCGGTGACCCACACCGAGCATGTAACCTGAAAGGCGCGGGTAGGGAGAGGTCGGGCCCGGTATCACTGACCCGCACCGAGCAAAGCCCCGACAAGCCAATACAAACTGCCTAGGTGTTAGCGACATTATTGAGAAGTACACGAAGTTCTAGAATTAGAATGGCCTCGGGACTTGGGGTGGCTAAGGTATCAACACCATCTTCCACGACCTGTTATACGTGCCTAATAATAGCAGAAGTAAGGAAGTGAGGGTATGTAAAGACGGAATGGCTTCACAATTGCGCCGATTACCTATTGCTCCGGGAACATGTTGGGACGTTACATGGCTGGATAACTGGACAAACATGACTACCGAGGGCAAACAGGCTGCGTAGCTTGGGATGTAGAAAGGCATTTTAAGGAGCGCACGTGGTGAGCTGCTTTTGAGAGTACGGCGTACATCATATATCTAGGATATAATGTGCCTTGCGGAATGAGAAGATCACTGTTAGGTATCATACTAGAACGCCTTATGACCTTTTCCATGGTAGGTAGATAGACTTCATGTAACAGAGAGCTGCCTACTAGGACCTTTTCGTTATACCCTCCTACGAGGTACAGCAGTGTGGACTCGCAAGTTACGGGTACGGACCGAGCCGGTGTTGGTGTTAGGGATGGGCCCTACATATCAGGATTTAGTAACGCCCGGAGTGGCATCCACTGATCATTTCGCAAACCAGCCGATGAAAATAGTCCCTTCTGTTGCCAGTTACTCGAATAGGTTTGATGTTCCACTTATCTTTTTGTAGGCAGATTGTGAACTTGAAAACGGTTAGTTGATGCCACTTCAAGTCGGTAGTATGTAGGGGGATAGTCTCGACTCTCGAGCCATGGAAAATCTTGCAAGATTACTTATATAAGACGCTTCTTTAATAATCCGCTACGTCGGCTAGTTCCGTACGGGTCTACTTGTCAAGAACGCCCGTCAGATCGTGTCAGCTAATACCTACTATTCTAGCTTTTGGCCAATGGAATGAGAGCAAAGCGAAAAGAAGATCGGCCACTCAAGTAAGTCAAAGCCAAATGGCGGCTCTACTAGGTATTCGGTAGACCTAACATCCGATGCTATGCCTGCCATCTACCAACAGATATGAATGCTTGATCGAATTGAGACTTACTACGTTCATACTACAGGATACAGTACTTGAGCCTACCTAGCTTCAAGGGATGAATACTCCGTGGGGGTTTTTCTCTCCCTCTTTCGAATTGACCAAGGATGCGCATCCTGCCATTTCATAGAGCTGCAGGTAAGATGACATATGTCTGAGATCCTAACCCTTTCCGTTGCGCTTCCGGGCGTATGAGGCTGCGCCTCAGCCATGCGCCGGGCCCGTGTCACCGCAGCTCGGGGTTCTCATCACAGGTTCCTCGCCGAGTGCCTAACCCGCAAGCTCGTAAGCGGGCTAGTGTTCATAGCACGCTCCTTCAACGTGTTTTGACGTGCAGACATGTAACGCCAAAACCGGATTCTTCTCGAACGGGCCATGGCGCCTCCATGTTGATGTCTCGGCGCTCGCCCTGGGCTGACATTGCTAGGTAGGTAATGGAAGTTACTTGGCTGCAGCCGCGGCTCGCATTGGTGCTCGTGGCCGTCGCTTCTTTTCAGCGCAGATGCAGGGGCAACACACGTGGGTGCGCCACCGGTCACTTACGTCGTATTCTATGTTTCACCACGTTTCCGAATGTGACATTCCCCCGATCGCCAATGTCACTGGTCTGTTAACGAATGGTCAATGGCGTACGGGACACTGAAAGCTGTCTTCACAATGATAATAAGGCTCGGGGGCGGTCCGAGATGGAGCCAAATTCGCCTCCGTTGTGTATTTCCCCTCTCTTGCACACACATATTCTCAGTTGCTCACACGTCACTGGACGGAGTATGGACCGTGAACGAGCATGTAATAAGATCGTCCCAGCTGCTATAACAATAAGAAGATCCAAGTCTCCATGGATAACACTCACAGCCACCGCTTCAACTACAGCGAAGACGTGGCGCCGAAGTACCCAGACATCCAGCAGAATCAGGAGGGGCTCGAGGTCGTGCCCAACGACTCGCCCCTGTACCCCTTGCCCGCCCACGCGTCGGCGGCACCCGCGGTAGGACCGGCAGAGGAGACGACGAGATGGGCCCAACAACCGCCCAAATGGGAGCCGGAAACACCGGTGTACCATAAGGACCAGAGGCGGAGGATCCTGGGACTCACGGTGCCGTCGTTCTGGGTCCTGGTCCTGCTCATGACGGCGGTGCTGGGGGGCAGCATCGGCGGCGGCGTGGGCGGGGCCCTGAGGGCGCAACAGAAGCAACAGGACGAGCACAGCGGCATGTCGAGGTGCGCATCCCCCCCGAGCAGCCCCGAAGTAATATAGTAGGTAGGTAATCCAAGATTGACATCATCATAAAAAGCTCCACATCATCATCATCATCCTCCTCCTCTGAACCCACCGCATCGCCCAAATCGGCCCCCATGCCCTCGCCCACGGCCGGGCTCGCGAGCCCGCTGCCCTCGGACGGCGGGTGTCCCGGGATCGAGGGGCAGACGTACACGCCGTACGCGGTGGACGCGCAGCCGATCCCGCTGGACCGCGACGCCAACTCATCCAGCACCTCCACCCCCGCGGGCCAGCTATTCCGGCAGCAGTGCTACACCAACTACGTGTCCTCGGCGGCGGCGCGCACGCACGACATCCTGCGCGTCTTCATGCCGACGCTCGAGAACTGCATGATGGCGTGCGCCGAGTACAACGCGGCGTACCGGGCGGCGCTGCGCTCGGGGGACGGCGTGGGCGGCGGCTACTGCGTCGCCGTGACCCTGGTCAAGGAGGTCGCGGGCTTCTGCTACCTCAAGAACGGTACCGCTGTTAACGACACCCAGGGACTCCCCGACGTCTACTCTAGCGCGGTGCTGGCCACGGAGATCACGGATGTGGATTAGGTACCTGACCTACCTAGGTAGTGGGGGACAGTTCGGGAGGTCGTTGTTGGGGGTTTGGGCTTCTGGGATTCGAGTACCTACGCCGGAATGATGGGCTCGTGGTTTGTTCGAGATGTAATTATAGGGGTTGTATTATATACGGGAAAGAGGGGTAGGCGGGTCTCTCCTCGGCCTTGGGTCCCGTCCAATTGCTCCGTGAAGCCGGCAAAACAGAGACGCCCTGATTGAGAGCATCGTAAATCTTACAAATATCGGCTGTAGAATAATCATGGAAGACGACGGCGCTTCGTGAGAAAATAACTGCTATTTACCACGGTTATGCGGGCTGACTGACTAATGTTACATGTCCCAAAGGTCAAAATATGTTTCTGATCCCCCCCCCCCCCGGTCACCAATCAGGTTGGCTTCTCGCCGGACCTTAGCAAGCTATCACAGGTGTCGATATCATACCGTCATATCTTCTTGTGAGGACGAGATCCTCCATATCGTGTACAAGTCGTCCAAAATGGCTACGCACACCCAACCGACGAAGCACCCATTAAACATGTTGCGTCCCCGTCCAGATAATCAGACGCGGCTCTTGCTCAGCTCGCTCTGGGCGACGGCGGTCGGGCCGCCCTTCTTCACCCGCGCGTCGCCGGTGATCGCCTTCTCGCCGGCCGTGATGTCGTGCAGGTTCTGGCTGTTGATGGCCTCGCCGGCGTGGCTCTGCGCCTGGGCCACGGGCCCGCCCTTCACCGGCACGTCGCTGCCCGTGATCTCCTTCTCCGCGCTGGCGATGGCCGAGATGGTCGGCGCGTCGAGCGTGCCCGTGTGCTCTTGGGAGAGCCTCTGGAGGGGCGGGGTGGGCGGAGCGTTAGAATTTCGTATGCAGTAGACACAGTGACGAAACAGGAAAGGGGGAGGGGGCGGGGTTATGGGAGGGAGGGAGAGAGCTGGCTGGCACTCACGGAATAGGCAACGCTCTGGGCTAGAGCTGCGGGACCTCCCTTGACTGGGCCGGCGTTGCCCGTGACCTTCTTCTCGCCTTGGGTGATGTCGGAAATGACGCCGGGCGTGATGTTCTCGTCGGCGTGCTTCTGGGCCTGGGCCGTAGGACCGCCGGCGACGGGCTGGGCCTCGCCTGTGAGCTCCTTCTCCTTGGCGGTGATCTGGGAGATGGTGGCGGGGTTGAGAGTTCGGTCAGTCATCTTGATGGTGGGATGGAGGGATTGGGGGAGTTGGTTGGCAAGTTGTGAATACGTTGATTGAAGTGGGAGTTCTTTGATGTGGAGAACAAGACGTCTTTGGGATACAGGATCTTGAAAAGACACAGAAGATTGTTGATCGTTTGGTTTAGTATGGGGTTTGGTTGAATGAAACAGAATAGTAGTAGAGTAGTAGATCGAGGTGGGATGCCCGCCCTTTTATAACCAGTAATACCTCGATTGCTATTTCCGTGTGACAGTAGTTACCCGATCACTGACCTCATTTGAATTGTACTTGCCTAAGACGTTGCAGAGCAAACTTGGAGTTGCCTCTGTTCTTGTCCAGATAGTACGCATACATGGATGTGTATCTATACCCACATAGAGTAGTAGGTAGACATTGAGGATAGGTAAGGTTGTTGGGTCGATTCCGGAGCCACGTGTTAGAAGCTTCCTCTGCAATGAGACAAACAAGTTTGGAAGGTAGGTGTCCACCTAATGTTTCCAACACTGGCACCGTTCAATCGCAACTGTCAGCATCCGATCTATGCTACGTTGATGCAATGATGTTTGCTTGCGTCATATACTGCTCGTAAATATACCTGACAAGCACGCAGACTGGAAGGTAGAGCAGTGTCCTGTAATAATAGGTAGAAGTCTAAGAGCTCAAGGGGTTTCGTAAACTCCTCGTCAAACCTGTTAATCGAGCTTAACTAAATCAGATACTGTGGCATTGATATTAGACTCTCCCCACCATCCCGTGATTCTCTAATGATAGGTACACTAGCATATGCCATTGCTATAAAGGGGTATATACTATGGCCTTCAGCCGCGGCAAGCTTCCGTTAGCTCTATAAAAGTTTAAGTCACCAAGAGAAAGCCGGTATTCTATATCCGTTCGTTTACTTTTTGCTTCGTTTATACAGTCGTGAACGGGTAGGAAAGGAAAAGGCATGATGCTAAAGTATATCCATCGATTGGCCACCTAGGGAGAGCTTGTTGCTTTCGGAATAAAAGGTGCCTTTTATATACCAGTCATAGTTACATCGATTTCGTAACATTTGCTTAACCCGACAAGACGTATGTACCTAGTTGGATAGGGGAGCTCTATAGAATATCCCCCTATTACCAAAGTAGTAGGACGAACTTAATGGCCAAAGAGTGCCTTACGGGCTTTTTTGGCTAATTTATTGAACGACTAGCTATCCATAGAGGCTTGATTTAAACGTCTCCTACATCCAAAAGGTAACTCCCCCCGCACTGGTGATATTGCCTACATATTGGAGTAGTATCTCCGATGTCGCCTTCTAGGACAAAGGACTCCCTCCCGCCCGCTCTGTGGCGTTGAGCTGCTCCCCGCACAGGAACAGATGCTATGTGAAGCCCTGCCCATGGGGTTATTCGGTATTTTAACCGCCATTCTAGGCCCCGTGCCAAGCCATACCGGCTAAGGAGGCCAACCTTATATAAACGACATGGCTGTCGTCATTGGGAATTTGACTTACAACCTGCTAACTATCTTTGGTGCACTTTTCCGTCGGTCACGACTATGAAGAAGGCAGCACGAGCTATTGCGTTGGTAGCGGCGGTGGGTAGTGCGGCCGCCCGTGAATTCCCAAACTGCCAATCTGGTCCCGTAAGTGAATTGCAAAGCTCCTCAACATCCGATTTGGTTGCTGTAGCTGAGAGGAGCGACGGTGCTAGCTCGCCTCCAACCAAGTGTGCAACACAACACTCGACGCGTGGTCAAGGGCACAAGCGGTAAGTCTCACCACCTGGCCGGCGCGGCCTTTTCATCCACTCACTCACTCACACACGCCGTTCGTGCCTACGTACCTATAGCTCGTGGCCGAGTTCACCCAAAATGAAAAGATCTCCAACTCCTGGGACAACTCGCCGGGCGTGCCGCGCCTGGGCCTGCCGGCGTACGAGTGGTGGAACGAGGCGCTGCACGGGGTGGCGCGGTCGCGCGGGGTGCAGTTCGCGGGGTCGGGCAACTTCAGCTACGCGACGTCGTTCCCGCAGCCGATCACGATGGGGGCGGCGTTCGACATGCCCCTGATCGGCGCGGTGGCCGAGACGACGAGCACGGAGGCGCGCGCCTTCAGCAACGCCGGGCGCTGCGGCCTCAACTTCTGGACCCCCAACATCAACCCCTTCCGCGACCCCCGCTGGGGCCGCGGCCAGGAGGTCCCCTCCGAGGACCCCTACCACCTCGGCCAGTACGTCATGCAGCTGATCCCGGGCCTGCAGGGCGGCCTGCGCGGGGACCCGAACTATAAGCTCGCCGCCACGTGCAAGCACTACGCCGGCTACGATATGGAGAACTGGAAGGGCAACCGCCGCTACGCCTTCGATGCCAAGATCTCGTTCCAGGACCTACAGGACTATTACCTGCCGCCGTTCCGCGCGTGCGTGCGTGATGCTAATGCTCAGTCTGCTAGTAAGTAGTGTCTAGCACCTATTCCTTTTTTTTTTCTTTTTTTTTCACCCTTTATAGAGTGTCTCGGGTGTTTCTTCTTGATTTTCTTCTGCCCCTATCCCCCCTCCCCCCTTTCCCCTTTCCCCACTCTTTTTCCTTTCTTTCGGTCCCTTCCATATTAGCGGGCTATATAAGTTCAAAGCATAACCTCAAAGTACTAGTTATCTGCTAGATACACTTGAACCTGAGAATGCTGACGCCTGTATGCCGCAGTGTGCAGCTACAACGCCGTCAACGGCGTGCCGACGTGCGCCGACCCCTGGCTGCTGCAGGACGTGCTGCGGGGGCTGTACGGGTTCGCCAGCGAGGAGCGCTGGGTGACGGCCGACTGCGATGCGCTGGCCAACGTGTGGACGGACCACCGGTACGGCGGGTCGGCGGCGGCGGCCGCCGCCGCCAGCCTCAACGCCGGCACCGACCTCGACTGCGGGCAGTTCTGGCCGCAGAACCTGCCCCAGGCGTACGGCCAGCGCCTGTTCAACGACTCCGCGCTCGACCGCTCCCTCGTCCGCCGCTACGCCTCCATGGCCCGCCTCGGCTGGTTCGACCCGCCCGCCGCCCAGCCCCACCGCCAGCTCGGCTGGGACGCCGTCGCGGGGCCCGCGGCGCGCGCGCTGGCGCTGCGGGCCGCGCAGGAGGGCCTCGTGCTGCTCAAGAACCGTGGCGGCGCCGCGCTGCCCCTCTCGGATTCCGTCCGCCGCGTCGCCGTCGTCGGACCCCTGGCCACCGCCACCACGCAGATGCAGGGCAACTACTACGGCATCGCGCAGAGCATCTCGAGCGTGGTTTCCGCCTTTAGGGACGCCGGGTACGAGGTGTCGAGCGCGCAGGGCTGCGCGCTGACGGGGTCCTCGACGTCCGGGTTCGCGGGCGCGCTGTCCGCCGCCGCGGCCGCCGACGCCGTCGTCTTCGTCGGCGGCCTCGACACCAGCATCGAGGCCGAGGACCGCGACCGCGAGCAGATCACCTGGCCCGGGCCGCAGCTGCCGCTGATCCGGCAGCTGGCCGCCGCCGCCGCCGCGAAGGATGGCGGCAAGCCATTTGTTGTGGTGCAGATGGGGACCATGGTCGACAGCGCGGAGCTCGTCGAGGACGACGGCGTAGGTGCCCTGCTCTGGGCGGGATACCCGGGCCAGGACGGTGGTGCCGCCGTGGTGAGCACGCTGCGCGGCGAGAAGGCCCCTGCTGGGAGGCTGCCCGTCACGCAGTATCCGGGTGACTACGTCAACCAGGTTCCGATGACGGATATGAATCTGCGATCCGCGAGTGGGAACCCGGGGTAAGTATTTGAATATTAAAGCGAACCTGAAATACTATAACTCCCCAAGCTGACCTTTCAACCTTTAGGCGAACCTACAAGTGGTACAACGAGGCGCCCGTGTTCCCCTTCGGGCACGGGCTGCACTACACGAGCTTCAACGTGACGCTGGGCGCGGACCTGCCCGCCGCCTTCTCGACCTCGGAGCTGCTGGCCAACGTCTCACTGACGGAGACGGGGCCCGCGGCGTCGGGGAACTACCCGGACCTGGCGCCGCTGGCGTCCGTGCCCGTCTCGGTGGCCAACACGGGCAACGCCACGTCGGACTACGTGGTGCTGGCGTTCCTGAAGGGCGAGTACGGGCCCGCGCCGTACCCGCTCAAGAGCCTCGTCGCCTTCACCAGGCTGCACGATATCGCGCCCGGCGAGTCCGCCACCGCCACGCTGGATATCAAGCTCGGCAGCGTGGCGCGCAGCGACGAGGAGGGCGCCCTGACGCTGTGGCCGGCGAAGTACAGGCTGGTGTTGGACGTTAACGATCGCTTGGCGTGGGACTTCGAGATCACGGGGGAGGAGGTCGTGTTGGAGCGGCTGCCGCCGAAGGCATAAAACAAGTAGAAGGATGCTGTTAAGGGGCTCTATCACGGTGGAGAATACTACTGGAATAGCCAGGCTTGCGAGATAAACTAAGCTCCCTTTTCTCACTCTCCATTATCCCGCCAAACGTGTAATCCAGTCATTGTTAGAATGTGTACAAAATAATCTCAGTTGTGCATTATACCTAACGGAGCATAATATTTATGGCGGATTATTTATTACTGTTGCGCTATCAGCTGTATGTACCTAGTCTTATTGCGGAGCCGATGTACGGGGCGGGCCCCTTTTTGAAATTCTCCTGGAGGTAGCAAGCGAATGAAGTAGTATTCCGAAAAGATATATAGATATTATGTGTCTTCGCATCAATAGGTAAAGATATCAATTAAGAGTTTCAAACAACTGTTTCCCCCAAATTAATGCCGCAAACGCTCCTATATAGCTCAATATGACTTGTAGTGATATCTCTTGTTCTCAGGCCCATTTCAGACACCGATTGAAGGAATAGGATAGACCACCTCAAACAAGACCTTCTCAAACTTCTCCAACAGGCCAGCCTCCACTCTGCCGCTTAGAATACTACGGCACTCGGGCCTCGCGAGGGCTCTGGTGAGGACTTCAATCTTCGCGTTCTCGTCCGGGATAGGAACTCTGAAGTCCCTCCTTTCATGCAAGCGGTGCTCAAGGATAAGTTTCTCCTGAGCTAGAGCCAGCTCTTCGATTTCGCGGATCCCTGTTTCGACGTTAGCCAAGTGTCAACTATAGAGTGGCAGAATATCGCTGCCGGGCAGAGAGCACTCTACCGCATTTCGCCAACTTTCCTGTTTCTATATGAGCATTTTCCCTCGATTAAACGGTGACTACCAAGGCTTACCAGGAACACACGGCACCAGTTCCCCGGTCTTCTCGGTGTGCGCGACTGCTTTCATATTCCGTAGTATGTTCTTCGCAATTCCAAAGTGTGGGTCTTGGGCAGTTTCCATATCGTTCATTAACGCGTAGTACATGAGATAGTTCAGCTTCTCAGGCGTCATAAGATTGTATGCAGCTATCAGCTCGTGTTAGTCACAAATGTGAATTGTTGCTTGTCTGGTACCCTGCTTTCTATCAAGACTTTGCATCATCTTCTTCACTCCACGCTGCTAACATGACAAATTCGAGAAATCGTGACCATATAGTCAAAAGTTCGTGCTTACCTTCCGCAATGATATCTTCCGGCTCTTCTGGAGCTGTCTGGGAATTTTCTATGTTGACCATAAGGTCCCCGTCTTTGTCCTTCCAGAGTACCATGAACCTCACTCGCTTCAGATAGAATAAGACTCGTCGTGGCGGACACCGAAGGTAGGACTGTATGAGGTCCTCACGAGCTTTTAGCCGTACAGGCTCAGGTGAGCCGTTCGACGAGACGTCTACCTTTATCCGTCGCGTCAGCATTAGCCGAGCTTGTTCCCAATCCTCGTAGAATGTCTCTGCCGTCCCGCCTATACGTGGAGAGTTAGCCGGATTCCTGAGCTTACAAGTCCCGTCTTGATACATTCTGACCTAGACATGAGTAAGGGATCATCAAGCCCTTAGGCGACTCGGAACTCTTCTCGAACGCCTTTTTGAAAGATCGCATCCATTCTGGGAAGCGCCTGTTCATTTCATTCCGTATCATTCTCATCCTGTCTGACTCCGACACCACTTGAGCAATATCTTCCATCCATATGGGCTCTCTGGATGAGCCAAGAGCCTTCATAAGTGCGGCGAGATTCTGCAGGTGCTTCCGCCTCTTTTCTGGGTCGTCTCCTGTCACTTTCTTGCCGTATGTGCAGGGCGCGGTCATGTACCACTCCAGAGTCTTTTTAAACGCGGCCTGGGTTCCGAATACGATGCTTGTGCAGCGGTAGGCGTTGTCAAACAAGAGAAGGTTGATTCTGTTGACGTGCTCTGTGCCGACAGGGAAGAAACGGAAGCAGAACTTCTGGTCCCTTCGTTTTGTCCCGTCTGCTCCTGGGAGAAGCTGTACTTGGCCGTCGACAAGTCGACTATAGTTGTTCCGGGCCTTAGTTATAGGCAGGTCGGCTAACATTGACTCTATGCCAGTTCCGTAGTAGTCATCAACAGCTGCTTCTCGATAGAGCTTTCTCCATTCTCCCATATCGTTGTCGCCATCCTCTTCTGCCACGGGAAGAATGAAGCTCCGCAGGACGATCATCAGTCTCGGAGAGAGGGGTGCAAACTCGTGAAAGTTAGTCCACCCTGTCTCATGAACCTCACCAGTGTCCGGATTCTTGACGAATGTCTGCGGCCCTTCGAATATGCTATAGCTGTTGTCGGTGAGGATGAATTCGTGTCCAGGGCTGGACGGTGTGCAAAACGCCATGTACATCATCTGGGAATGTGCGATGAACCACCTGGCGTCTTGGTAGTACATCTTGTCGGGAAGGTCATTCATCCAACGTCCTTCCGGATCCATCTTCAGCTCTATGATGGTCTTGATGTTATGAAACCAGACGTCTGTGGTTCGCTTGAATCCCTTCTCTCTCATATATGCGAACAACAGTTCCTTGTCGTTCGCATCATACCCGTCCTCGCTTTCGTGATAGAAACGCCTGTGAAAGGTTGAGTTGCGATACTTGAGGAGAAAAAGGAATTTACGGATCGCGTTCCTCTCGTCGCGTGTCACCCATACGTGAGGATCTCCCGCATCGAAGGCTTTGATGACCTTGCGGAAAACGGTGCTCGCGGAGGACTCCAGCTTGCCGAGCATATCTTCCACCCATCTTTGCTGAGCTTTGTCTTTCTCCACATCTCTGTACATGTCCTCCTGGCCTAGTATGCGGTTGACCTTCGTCTCCTCGATCACGACGGGGTCGGCTTTGAGGTTGACGTTGTTGACAACAAGTTCGCCGGGAAACTTGCCGCCCTTCTTACCGCCCTTACGTTTTTTCGGTCCATTATACCTGTGGGCAAAGTTCCTGAGCATGAACTGGGGAACGAAGTGCTGGTATTCAGCCTTATGCGGAGTGGAGGCCATCTTGAGTCGGGCATGGGGCATCAAGAGACAGAGTTGGGAGCGGAGGAGGAGCGGGGATTGATTTTAAATAGGCCTTATAGGTGACCAAACTTTCTATTGGAGGTGAGATATGTGATTATGCAGAATGCAGGGCCCGATATGAAGCCAGGCCGCATTGCACTGATTCGCGACGGTTGCGGGGTCCAGCACTTCAGATGAGCTGCGCCGCCCAACGAATCAGGTGCCTACGAAGTAACTTAGAGTGAGACGTAAGCCCAATCATATGATATGCAGTCATTGGGAGATAGAGCGTCTGGGTTTCTTATTGTCATTATACGAAGGACTGCGCAGTACAGAGGGTTAAAGGGCCAGGCATTACAGCTCAACTTAGGAAAAGCCTCGAGCTAAATCATCGTGATCCTCGATAACAAGTTCATGGTCCTCACCTAGGGAATAGGTAGTGAACAGCCGTTCCACTACGTGGTGCCCACAAAGCTGACATTGCCGCCATCGGAACAGGGGTCGATGCCCAATAGAACGGGCCTATGCATGGCCATCTATCACCGATATAATGGGCTTGAGACACTCTAGCTTATTTACACCCAGCATACTACCATACTTCTTATTTCCTACGATACACTAATACCTGTGTTTATTTCGCAATCAACAAGTCAAACATACAAACCGCAATCCCCAAACAGCGTGTATTGCTACCACCAGATCCCGAGGACAATGAGGGGAAGCCTGGACTATTCAACGTAGTTCTTAGAACTTTGTTTAACTATAGGTGAAGCGCGCTAACAGATGCTCATTTCAGTCACCGGGTATTATGTAAAGAACAAGAGGTACTCTTAATATAACAGTGTTGTGTAGCCCCTAGTGCTATATAGGTATGTGATTCATTTATGTGTTCGGTATGGAACCGCCCTCCTACGCTATACCGTCTACTAACAGTCGATTGTGTCGGATATTCAACATTCATATCTGACAGATGCCGGGTTGCATTGAGTCATGTCAGGGAGGCATCTGTTAATAGGGAAAGCATCTGCCGCCGCCATATCCACTCTGTCGGTACAGATACAGATTAGTCACCGGTTCTTTGGTGTCATGTAGGGAACCGAAGGGCTCATGAGCTTAAGTTTAGGATTCGACAATTCAAGATCATGAGATTTGGAACGGTAGTGATCAAGAGACAGGCAAGGTATGTAAACGAAGCTGTCACCACAATGGTCTCGATTCGATATAACAGAAGGCGTTGAAGGGTAATACTTAGATTGATCGCTGACTAGCTAAAAGAGAGACTATCTAAGGGGGTCGGCGTTGCGAAGTTCTTATAGACCTGAGTACTCCTTCGTTGTAGGGATGGGTCGCCAAGTAGACAGACGAGGCTTGGCGACGCGGTTCACGTAACTGACGTTTGCGGGGTATTCAGGAATGGGTGGTTGGTTCGTAACAAGGTAGTCTATCAAATGGAGGGTTCATCTATGCCGTGGCGAGCCAAATGGCCAAATACCTAGGTAATAATGTAAAATCGAGAGTCGTTATAACGCAAATCAATTTCTTTACTGCTATGCGATGTGTGTACTTTGAAACTTCCTTGCGACTTAAGAAACTGGTTAACATGTGGAATTTTGTATTTACCTAGTTGGAGTCGTTTTACTATAAACAGTAGATGTACAGTAGATGTACATAGTAAGAGCGAGACTCGCATTAACTCCAGGAATAACTCGTTTCTTCAGGCCCATATGACTAATGATGTGCAGTGTTCTTCGCGGCTAATGTATTGTCAATGGGCACCATGCTACACACGAGGCAAGTTCATGACAAACCTGTCTAGTCCCGAACATCAAGTTATATCAAATATTCAAGCCATGCGTTTAGCGATCTCGTATACCTTCTGCAGCGCTCATTCATTCATTCATTCATTTTACCTAACAGCGCTCTTAGTCTACCCAGCCATCATGTCGTCAACTTTCCTCCTTAACCTGCTCGTCTTCGCCCGCTCGAACCTGGCTTGTGTCCTTTCAATGATTGGGGTTGATGATATCATGGACGTGCTCGAGGATGTGTCCTCGATAACGTAGCGACACTAATGCTTAGCCGGTGGGAACTGGTGGGAAGGGGCGCTCACAATACCTTGGTGCCCCTTTTTTTCTCCTTTCTGGGAAAATGATGGTGTCAGTAATAGTTTACTTCGGCTAAACATACCGGTACCCATTAAGATTTTGAATGGTGCTTGATGTGAATAAGAATCGATCTCGATAGCTATCTTGACCTCTTAAGTATTGATCCCTAGACAATCGATGGCAAGCACTAGAATACCTTAAGTAGGTAAACCTTCTCGAACCCCTAACTCTTGCACCTCTACCTAGGTAGGTAATGATCTCTTTAATATGTTGCATTATGGAATAGGAGGGACCTCGATGGCGTGGGGTCGGTCACAGTGCACGTGCCAGGCGTTCTTCTAGAATTGTGGCTAATGCGCCGTCTGCCTAGTCGTGGCTTTGTCAATTCCCCCGAGCATTAGTGCCCGTGGTGGGCTGGCACCCTGAAACCTCCTAGAAATACCTACCTACTCAACCTTCCGGGCATCCAGCGAGCAACGAACTCTTACTTCACTGGAGATGCGCTTAGCTCGGCTTCCTTATCGGCTTCGAAGAATAGACCGACATGCCTCCCCTACCAATCAATACTCGCGTTGAGAGGGACATAGCCCTGCTCTCTCCTAACGCCTACGACGACGACGCCTCCTCCCTCCAAACCAGAAGCGACCAGGACACCGATAGCGAAGATGACGAGTTACAGGCTGCCGCACGGAACAGCCGGGAGCTGCGCGCTCGCGACCGCATGGTCCTGCTCGAAGAGGAGGAGATGGACAAGCTGGTAACCTACACGAGGGCCGAGCGACAGAGGCGGGAAAGTAGCTTCCAAAGACGAGGAAGCAATCTCTCCCTACCCAACCCCATCAGCTTGTTGCGAAGCTACAACAAGTCGCGATCGAGCCTGGCCATAGACGATGAGCCAGGCTCCTCGGTGGAGGACCTACACGATGAGAAGCGAAGGTTCAGGCGGAATAGGCGCAAGGAGAAAAGAGATCGGCTGATGAAAGAAGCTCGCAACGGCGAGGACGGCGTACTGATGCACGAGATGGAACAGGGAGGGATGAAGGAAGGCAGCACTACAGGCGACAGCAGCGACAGGGACGATAGCGAAGAGCTCGACCGGAGACGCTTGTTGGAAACATCAGACACCCAGGCTGCGAACAAGAGGAGGTGGAAGAAATGGCTATTCATATACACCATCATTGCCGTTGGATTTGCTTTTCTGGTTCTCATTGCTTGGAAACTGTCCTTGGACAAGAAGCGCCCAACGGCTGAGTTGGTCAGCAACGGCACCGCCCTGTTCTTGCCGACCACCCTTCTCATCAGTCTCGATGGATTCCGGGCTGACTTCTTGACCCGCGGATTAACGCCAAGGCTGAATGCCTTTATCAAAGAGGGCGTATCGCCCCTGTATATGACACCATCATTTCCGTCCGTGACGTTCCCTGTAAGTATATCACCTTATTAGCCCATACTAGCGCTAACATGTGTTCGCAGAACCATTATACACTTGCCACTGGTCTATACCCAGAAAGTCATGGAGTGGTTGGAAACACGTTTTGGGATCCTAACTTAGGAGCCGAATTTTATTATACCAATCCCAACAAAAGTCATGACGCCAAGTGGTGGGGCGCCGAACCGTTCTGGATCACTGCGGAGGAACAAGGCGTTCGCACAGCCATTCATATGTGGCCAGGGAGCGAAGCACATATTCTGGGGAAGGATCCGAGTTATTTAGACAAGTACAATGGGAAAGAGAAACTGCCTAAAAAAGTCGACAGAATACTCGAGTTCCTCGACAAGCCAGGGATTGAGGACGCAGGCGCAAACCCAGAGGATATGAGACCGCAGATCATAGCGGCGTACGTTCCCAACGTAGACGCCGACGGCCATCTATATGGTCCAAACAGCACGGAGATCCGATCGACGATCAACGCTGTCGATACTATGCTCGACGAACTTTTCCACGGCCTTGAAGAAAGGAATCTTACGAATATCGTTAACGTGATCATTGTCTCCGACCACGGTATGGCCACCACCGACGTAAGTCGGATGATTCAAATCGAGGACTTGGTAGACATGGAGAAGGTGGAACACCTTGACGGATGGCCGTTGGTAGGTATCCGACCAAAGAATCCCGACGACCTACAGCTACTACACGAACAAGCCGTCGAAAAGAGGAAGTCGAACCCGAATTTTGATGTCTATCTTAAAGATAAGGATATGCCGGAACGCTATCACTTCACGAATAATGATCGCATTGCGCCCCTGTGGATAGTCCCAAAGACTGGCTGGGCAGTTGTCCCGCGGGACGAATTTGACATTCAAGACGCCAAGGCCAAAAACCTGGCCTATCACCCGAGGGGACTCCACGGCTATGATCATGAACATCCGCTGATGCGAGCCATCTTCGTCGCCCGGGGCCCTGCTTTCCCCCATCAAGCCCACAGCAAGGTGGAGGTTTTCCGTAAGTGCCACCTCCCCATTCAGAACTCCACGTGCTTGGCTCTTGGATACTAATTGTGCATAGAAAACATCAACGTGTACAACATCCTCTGCGACTCCGTGGGGCTAAAGAGCATGCCCAACAACGGGACGCTCCGCCTACCGCTAAGCCCCGTCGGGCTCCACGACCCGGAGGCGGACTTCGAAGAGCTCGCGGACCCCATGCCGGCTGAGACGGAAGAGGACCTCGCGACGCAGCGCATATCGATCCTCCCCCTCCCTGCAGAGACAAAGACGGGCTCCAATTCCGAGGCCAGCGCCGTCCCCGTTGGAGTGGACCCTGTCAGTGAGCAGAGGCCTAAAGAGCAAGAGCAAGAGCAATCGACCTCGCCGCCTGAAGACGCCGGGAAAGGCGCCGGCGGTTCCTCGTGGTGGCAGACCGTCCAGGATAGTCTGGAGTGGGTGAAGGGCAAAGTTAGCGGTTTCATTGATAAGGTCAGCGGGTCTGGCCGGGGTCATCGCTCATAGCCGCTCATAGCGCTTTTTTCCATCTCTCTTCCACTTTTATTATCGTGGTCTTCCCTATGTGTATTCGTACCTAGCGCTTATTCTCCCTCTCTTTGGCAGGGCTTGGTTCGTTCAAGCCCACTATGTGCTTTAATCATCCTGGGCAACTGGCGTTTAACGGCCGTCTCTTTATTGTTACCTCCCTACCTACCTACCTCGCGGAACAGCGGCGAGGTGCTACCCTCAGATACCATCCCCCCCACTGGCTCAACCTGATACATAGATTTCAGCGGTTTTGGGCTTTTCGAGAAGATATTACGCGTAATAGATGATTTACTGTTTGAAATATACGGTGCGAGATCGTGTTTGAACCTTAACTGGCTCTTCCTAGCTGTGAATGCGCATTAACTGGTGCTGGTACTCGAAGGTAATACTTAGCAGGATTTGCGTCTTCGCGACAACTCCTTGACAGTTGAGCAGTTTCCGTAACGCAAGATCCTGTAGAGAATCACGTCACTTCCACAGTAGTCCAAGGTAACGGTCCCGTCGGGTACCTGGGAGGACGGAGAGGTACAGGTCAGTACATTGCTTCAAGTATTACATGGGCTAAATATAGTATCAACCAATAAAGGGGAAGAGGCGCCGCGGTTTACCTCGTTGGGTTTATTGTCTAGATAGACCAGTACTGGTACAACGATAAACAATATCCGGCTTCAAATTCCAGTTCTCAGTGACCACTCTACCAAGCCCGCCTACATGTATTGACAAGGGACTTAACACTTGAGATTTCAAACCTCATGATTCCATTCCTTGTCATTGAACCATACGAAGTCTGAGGAACACTATTTGTGCGATATCTAGTCTTGAGAAGGCTTCTTAGTAAAACCCCTCAACCCCCCCCCCCCCC